>CATIWR010099682.1:0-107112 GCA_949677035.1 Omphalea diandra | reverse complement strand
TATATATACATATATATATATATATATATATATATATATATATATATTACATATATAAAAATAATATATTTAATCAGTTTAATTAAAATGTAATAATTTACATATGAAATCTAAAAATTCGCATAAATATTTAAATTTTTACCATAAATTTAAATTGATTGATTTTAATTCTGATTAGAATCAATGAATTCATAATATAATAAGTGAGTAATGTATTTCTAATATAAATGATAATGTTTAATTAAGTAATAAATAACTCATTGCCTCAAAAAAAAAAAAAGTAATAAATAACTCAATATTTCTTTAGATACTTTATTTATCTTCACTCTTCTTCTTTTTTTTTTTTTTTTTTGCAATTTCTCATATTTTGATATAAATACTTTTTCTAATGTATGTAAAGAAGATTTATAATATTATTTTTTAAAAAAATTAGAAAATAATCAAATATGGATTGTCTAACCCCGATGATTTAGAAAAAATCATAAATATCCAACATAATATTTTATTGATACAAAACTTTATAAAATTTTTTGAATAAATTACTGATCTTGAAAATTGTTCCACCACATATCACTTATCACAATAGTCAATAAAAGTAAAATGGAAACAAATAATGAGTATATAGATAAATCTTTTCAGCAACTAAGATTTACTTAGAAGTTGAATGATCTTTTATCTCAATAAAAAATAAAAAAGTTGAATAATCTTAAACAAAAAATGAGAATAAAAATTTGATTTAAGTTTGTTCTAACAAAAAATGATCTGAAACTGCTAAAGTTAAAGAAAATATAAACAAGATCAAATTTAAAAATGTCAAAATTAAACTTAATTTATTGATTGACGCTTCTAAGTATGAGTTAATAAATTTGATTTGAAATCATTTTAATTTAATCTAATTTAATTTAAATTACTAAAATTTTAAAAATTAAATAATAATTTTTTTAAAAAATAATAGTATGAATAATGTTATGGATTTAAAGTTTAAAAAATAACTAAATATGCACTTGAAATCCTATTTTCACTTTAATTCTATGAGTAACTTGAACTTTTATGACAATAAATAAAATTCAAAATAATTTAAATTCATTCAATTAAATTTATTTGTCATTTTTAGTTATCATATATATATATGTGTGTGTGTGTGTGTTATTGTTTTATTTGTTCTTACATGTCCTTTAATTTCTCAATCCATTATTTTATTTTGTTTTATTTTAAATTAGTTATTTTAATTATTTTTAAGTAAAGTTTTATTCAAAACTTTATAATCTTAGTGATGAATTTAATAGTATTGCATTAAAGACTACTGTTGTTGAAAGGCTAATAGCTAAAGAATACCTATACTATTAGCCATTGGCCTCATTTTTTTTCTCCTTCTTTTGATGTTAAGTGTTATCATTAACTCATTTTTTACCCTTCCTTTTGCACTTCATATATTTTGTCTTTTGATGTTAGATGTTATCAACAACTCATCGTTTACTCTTATTTTTGCAATCTCCATAAAAGTTTTCTATTTCTTTCACATAAAAATTCACTCACGTAAAAAAAGCCTTTAAAATATTTTACTAATTAATAAAATAAATAATATATTAATATTATGCATACCACATGGGTATTTAATTAGCAAATTAGAAGAATTTTAACAACAAATTAAAAGAATTTTAACAAATACATATTGTACATTTATTTCAAATTTTAAGGCATAATAGATAACATATAGTCATACAACTAGAAAAAAAAATTATATTCGAAGCAGTTATACTATTAGCATAAAGCAATCAATACTTTAAATATTTGCATTGTAAAATAACTAATCTTCTATTTCCAATACTAAATGCAAACTCAATATCATATTAAATCTTTTTTTATTACATTTTTATAATATTATAATTCAAATGTAAATTATAATAAATTAATTATGTAATTATGTAATTTTATAGAAATAAAAATGTATGCTATTATTTTGACTATTTAAGATATCCACTTTCTAAAAAAATATAATATTTTATAGAATATTATGACTATAAGGTGAATTCTTTAGTAACACACACACACACACACACACACACACACACACATATATATATATATATATAATTTATTGATTATTTATAGTAATTTTATTGAAAATAAAATTATTTAAAATGATATATATATTAATAAAACTATTACTTAAATACTTAAAACTATACTAATTATAGTATTAGTATGGTATAAGCATTCATCACACTTAAAATAAAAATATCTCACGTAGGTAGTACCACACAATAAACTTTAGAATGGAAGTTGAGTCAAATTAGCAAGGAAATTGCAATTTAGTTAGAAGGCCACTCCTTGAAGCTCCACTTTATTAACATCTTCCTCTCTACTCACTGCTTCATCACCAGTCGTCTCAACCACGGGCTTATCTCTCATTCTCCCACTTACACCGCTCCTACCCTTATAACGCCGAGCAACCCACAAATAAACCAAGAAATTAACTCCATTAATGGCAGTCAAAATCCAATAGAAATAATCAAGTCTACTTTTGTTAATATTATTCCTTAACCACCCTTTCTCTTCTCCACCAGTTGTTCTTTCAATGATCTTAAGAATGGTGGTGCTTAACCAGCTTCCAATTCCAATCTCACACAGAAACAATGCGGTAATGATGCTTCTAGTCCCATCAGTTGCTTCATCATAGAAAAATTCTAGTTGCCCAACATAGGTGAAAACTTCTGCACTACCTACTACAAAGTATTGCGGAAATAACCAGAACACCCTCTTATGCGATGGGCTAGAACTGTCACGTCTCTTTTTCTCTACCAAAGCTGCAGATGCCAGGGAAAATATTGAAACAAATAGATCAATACCCATACGTTGCAATGATGTGATGCCACGGCGTTGGCCAGTGTATTTTCGGAGGATTGGGACCATGAATTTTTCGTAGATAGGTACAAGAATGAGTGCATTGATAGCGCTGAAGACGGCGACTGAGCTTGCTGGGATAGTGAAGTTGGAGGTTAGTTTTCTGTCCATGATGTGGGCTTGGCTGGTGAAGAATGTAGCAAGTTGTGAAAAAGAGATGGAAAGAGCAACTGTGGATGCAAATACTGGTAGGACTCTCACTAAAGACTTGAATTCTTCCACTTGTGTTACTGTGCAGAGTTTCCATCGATTCTTTGTGTCGGCTTCTGGGTCTGAAATAACCGCTGCTTTGTCCAAGAACCTGCACCAATATGCATGGACATAAATATCTAAAGAACCTCGATATCTCTTAAATTTTTTAATTATGATATAATTTATTAAATTTGAAAAATATTTATTAATTTACATATTAACATGATTCATATATATTTTTAGATAACTAAAATATTTCAGTGAAATTTATCTTATAATTACGAGTTCTGAGTGATATGATCATATAGTAAAATTGCGAGGCTTAATTAATTATACAAAGATAAAATTATGACCATAATGTAACAATAGATATAGTTACTCACTTGAATTGTCTAGTGTGTGGAAGCTTTGGAGCACCCTTAATATCAGACTCTTCGGTGTCGACCTCGTATAGTTGGATTTCACTTCCCACGGTAATACCTCTAAATTGATTCCTGATAGAAGCTACCATGACTTGAAGAAACCTGGTGAAAGGGCTCCCCATAGCCTTTTGGAATCGATAATAACGAATCCCACCAACTAAAATAACGATAGAAATAACATAGCCCCGGTTGGCACACCAAAGCCCCAGTCCCATCCCTTTCTTTCTTTTATATGCACCATCACTGTTACACCTAAGAGCGCTCCCATATTTGTAGCAAAAAAGAACCAATTGAAGAATGTGAATTTCTCGGGCATCTCTTTCTTTTCTGCTTCGTCAAATTGGTCTTCCCCAAATGATGAGACGCACGGCTTGATGCCCCCAGTACCGAGCGCTAGAAGGGCTAGTGCACAGAAGAGGAATGTGTTTTGGGCGTAGGTTGCTTTTGTGCATGGGGGCGCCTGGCATGGTGGCGGGCGGAGGCAGTCTATGGAGGCTGACAATGTCGATGACATCATGCCCTGAAATATTTGAATCAATAGAAAATAGGACGAGTCACAACACTTAACTCCGAGCTAGCCCATCTCAAATCTAAAAAGAAGGCCCATGATTTTGGCCTATAAATGCTCTTGGGTTGGGTAGGGGCAACAACAACTCAATTCTGACCTTAGAAACTTAATCAGATCACTTATAAGGCAATACAAAATGTAAAAGAATTCTTAAGAAGAATTGAACAAGGTAGGGCTTCTTCTTCTTCCCATTTATTACATGGACGCAAGAGAAGACAATGATGGTCTTGAACCGGCCTAGATAGGCATCTGCTAGAAATGCTCCGATGATAGTAAGAATAGGCAGTTCCCACCCAATCCGTCACATGAGTAGCAGCAGTTGGTAGCGATTCATGCATTTCAAATACCAAGTAAGCCACCATATTTACCGCTATTGCAAAAAATGCTAATCTCTCAGCCACCTCGTTTGCTACACACACCAAAATTAACAGCATTTAATCTCCATATAAATGCTATTTGTAATTAGAGGACGAACTTGGTTTAGGCTAATTATTAATCTATAATAAATGGAGAGGCTTTCCATCCTCCAGTAGATCGCCTGTCTGCAAATCTGCCTCTAAAATCAACACACCCATTGCTCACCAATGTGGTTGATAATGTTTCTTCCTGCAAAATCCTCTCCAATGCATACATGTTACTACTAAAGCAGCTCAACCATGCTAATTAAATTAGAGGTTGAGCTCAAAGGTTTACTTACCTTGTTAATTTGGTATTGGTCTTCTACGAATTTCTCCATCGATGATTGCATAAATGACTCGTCAAATGGATCACCAGAGGATTGAGTCATATCCATTGAAGTTAAAAGTTTTTCAGTCTCTTGTGTCTTCTATGACACTGAAGGTCAACTTGCTTGCGGCCTAACTCTGACATATATAGAGATATCCTCGTGTTGATGTAATTGAAGTAAGTTGTACGTGTTAGTGTTCGGAGTTACTGAAGCCAGATGTTGCCGGCCTTATAGAGAACATGTCAAATTCATTACTAGATTAGGGAGACGCGCACATGGGCTACAAAAAAGACTAAAACTAGCCTCCTCTATTGATGGGCGCAATGGTTTAATTTGGACCTGATAAAATTCAAAACGCCGCCTGAGCATTCTGTCGTTTAAAACTTTGACATACCAATGAGCAGCGTCCAGATTCTTGTCAGCTGGACCATCTTAACCAGGAGTCTCGATTGAATTTCCAGGGGCCTATCTAAAAATGGGCCTGAACCCATTGGGTGGTCTGGGTTGACATGGGCCGCATGGCATTCTTTTACTACAATTTTAACCGGGTTTCGCGCTATTGTTATTATTTTTATTGGACGAAATATTGGAAAATGAGAGTGGGTTATGAATTGATTACTTGATGACCTGTGATATCCTGATATGAGTATGAACGTGGTGGTGTATGTATGGCTGCTTACTCTTATATCATTGTAGTAACAATTGGTGCTTATTTTTTACGAGATACTGAATAATCCATACGTACGTCCTTAACAATATGGACAAAAATTGGCTTCGACGGACGTATAATCTCTGAGAGTTGATATTAACCTTTTAGAGAAAAGAAGACGAAAAATTTTGGATTCGACAAAATAGAGGTGGAAATGATGTGGTACTCTACTGTTGCTATTGTTCTTGTCTTGAGTTATGCAGCGTTTTCTCGTGGCAGCATAACAAGCAGTTTTGTGAGGAAAGATGACTTGTCTCGTGATATGCCCTTAAACAGCCATGTCTTTACAGTTCCTCCTGGTTATAATGCTCCTCAACAGGTGCCCTGCCTGCCTATTTCTCATCCGCTAATTTCTATCAAGTAGAATGTCCAGTTTAATTCTAGATTATTATTATTATTATTATTATTACTACTATTCATTTCCTTCCGATCAAAGGTGCATATAACATAAGGAGATTATGAGGCAAATAGTGTGATTGTCTCTTGGGTTACTCCAGATGAACCTGGTTCAAATACACTTGTCTACTGGGCTGAGAATAGTGACCTCAAGCATCTTGCACATGGTTTTTTTGTTACGTACAACTACTTCAACTACACTTCTGGTTACATTCACCACTGCACCATTAAGGATTTGGAGGTATTTATGTGCTTCTGGTTATAACACATGGAATTATTGAATATTAATATATGAATCAAATTTGTTTTTATTGCAATTGCGGTTTGACTCTAAATATTACTATGAGGTTGGGAACGGGAATGCCACCCGGCAATTCTGGTTTAGAACCCCTCCAAAACCTGGTCCAGAAGTACCTTACACTTTGGCATCAGAGGTACCTTATGTTAATGTAATCAAATAAAAAAATTAAATTGATTTTTATATTCAATTACATTACACATATCAATATACTTATTCTACCCAGCGTTGTGAGCAGGGGATCTTGGCCAAACTCATTAATCAAACGCCCATTAATAGTTAAATCCAACAAAGGGGCAGACATTTTTGTTCCTTTGGAGACCTTTCCTATGCAGATGACTATCCATTTCATGACAACATAAGGTGGGATACATGGGGAAGATTTATTGAAAAAAATGCTGCCTATCAACCGTGACTTGCACTGCAGGAAATCATGAACTTGATTTTGCCCCTCAACTTGTACGCTTCTTTATATCCATTGTCGCTCATATTTTGTTTAAAATAAATCTTAAAATTGATATAATCATTAATGGATTTTTTTATTAAAATTTTTGCATCAAATTATTATTTTTTAAATTAAAAATTAATTTCTTAATATAGCCAATAACATTCAATTCATCTAAATTCTTTTCTAAACCTGAATTTCTAAACATACCTTAATATTTTACATACGACCGTCACCTTCAACTCTATCAAGCAAGTGTGATAATTCTTGCAGGGTGAATCTATACCCTTTAAACCTTATTTGCATCAATTTCATGTCCCATACAGAGCACCTGGCAGCACATGGCCTCTTTGGTACTCCATCAAGAGAGCATCAGCATACATCGTTGTCCTGTCCTCTTACTCAGCTTTTGGTAATAATTTTGGGGTTCTGACAAATTGTGGGGTTTTCATGAAAAGGATAAATTTGGTTCAAAACATGTACGTGCAGGGAAATACACTACTCAATACAAATGGGTAGAACAGGAGCTGCAAAAAGTGAATAGGACTGAGACACCATAGCTTATTGTTATTGTGCATTGTCCAATGTACAGCAGTTATGTACATCATTATATGGAAGGGGAAACCATGAGAATGATGTATGAGGCATGGCTCGTAGAGTACAAAGTTGACGTTGTCTTTGGTGGCCACGTTCACGCCTATGAAAGATCTGTGAGTGCACACTGTGCTTCCACAGCATTGTTAACTTCTTTTAAACCTCGTGTCTCATTATGCTAAATTTACCACTTTTTAACTACAACTGTGTCCATAACTTTTCGTTTCATTTGGTACTGAGGTATAAACATTTTGGTGTTCGCATCTCCTAAATTATGCCCATCTCACTTTAATATATCAGTCAGACTTACGCTTACAATATATTAGAGTAGAATTACTTGTCTGGTAGAGGTTAGAATTCCCTGAACAATCTTTTCTGAAAGTTTGTAAGATCCCTGAAGTTTATATATTCTTTTGGGGAGAGCTATTCATGTGAAGAACTTGATCAACCCCATTTCTATACAAAATACTTTCTGCTACCTTTATTCTACTGTTGTCATAGATATCGTTGCCCGAGAAGAAAGAGAAATTATACACAATAAGAAAAAAGAGATTTTGTGCGAAAATCTCTTTAGTAGAAATTGTCTTTGACAGATACATGTATCATTATCTATTATACAATTGTTCCCCCCTCAAGAAAAAAAAAAATAGAAAAACGAAATTACCTAAGAATAGACTCAGAGATCGTTAAGTCATTGATTTTCTAAGCACGTATGTTTCATCCAGATTTTACTTTGATGAAAAGTTTTTCCTGTTGATAGATGCTGAATGTGCAAAATTTGAAGCTGAAGTTGCCAATCTGATGGAGTAGATTATAGTTTGTCACCTTCTTATTGTTAGTTAGGTGTGGAACATTAATCCAGAGGCTGCGTGGCAGGTTGCAAAGACTTCAGCTATTCTATAAATACTAGACTACTAACTACTTGTATATGGCAAAATATGCATATATTTGTGAGGAAACAGTTATGTTGAAACAAGTGTCATGATTCTAGTTGCAAGGCATGGAAGCGTTTGGGGTATGGTTCTCTCTAAGGCACATACATGCTTTAATTTACTAGCAAATGAAAAATATAACTAATCAGATCATGTATATGACACACTTGAGTTTTTTGTTTTGCAGGAACGCATATCAAATATTGCATACAATAATGTAAATGGGTTGTGCAGTCCCTTAAGGGATCAATCTGCTCCAATTTACATTACGATAGGAGATGGAGGAAATCTCGAAGGACTAGTGACTGAGTAATTGCTGTCATTCTCCCTATTAGTTGGAAATTGTGGGTTTGCCTGTTGTACTAGTTTTTTTCATAATGCAGAAGGACAGAGCCACAACCAAGTTACTCAGCTTTCAGTGAAGCCAGCTTTGGTCATGATCTGCTTGACATAAAGAACAGGACTCATGCTTACTTCAGTTGGCAGCGCAATCGGGGTAGCTACGCGGTAGAATCTGATTCTGTATGGTTGATCATTAGATATCGGAGCTCCTCAGAACAATCATCCATAGTTTCATCATAAAAAGATGACCATTTTGCGACTCTAGCACAAATCAGACACTGTGTAGCCTGCCGAAGTTGTCTTCTTAATCTCATTTTATTATTCCCAAGACATTCGCTCAATATGTGTGTTTGAAAAAAATATGCAAGTTGTTGCCTGATAATTTAAAGTCCTCTGTAATTGTAATGTATATAATCTTCCAAGATGTTTGTTGAAAATATGTATATTTTATTATCAAGTTATTTTCAGATATTGGGTATTTCTGTAATTAATTAAATTAATTTTGTTATCACTATCTACTGGTAAATATCTGAATAATGTGGACCAATTAATGTTTCCATAAATAGATAATTCCAAGAATTGAGGAGGAGTTAGTGCAAGTTAGTGGAAGCAGAAAGTTAATTGAAAAGGTTAAATTCCACCATTCGGAATAAAAATATCTTTCTCGTCAAAAAATATACTGAATTTTTTATAGTAATTACTTTGTCTGTGGTGGATAAATTTTTTCCATTAAAATCATTTTAAGTAAAATTAACTGCCTTTTATTTTCATTAATATGAAAAGTTCGTTGAAGAAACTACAAAATAAAAATCTGAGAAAGACGGCCTACCTGCACCACAATTGACCAATCGTAAAAAGCACCGAACCAAAAACTTTGGAGATTTTCCAAATAAGAGCAATTTAAATATCACAATCTCCCAACAGTTCACGAGAGAATGGAATTATCTGCAGGAAATGGATTTCTTCATTTTTAAGCTCCCTTTAAGTAATTTTTCATATTCCTTATGCTAATTAAACTAATTGATTAAATAGCAATTAATATCTGATTATTCGCACTTCAAGGTGAGATAGTGCAGATACAGCAATAGAAAAATATTGAATCAAAGGTGAAGTTGCCACACAACACAAGATTGTATATTACAGTACTTATTTTCCTTTTTTTTTTAAAATTATTTTTGCTAGGCTTTATATTACATGAAGGGGGAAGAAGTAACAATCACAATCGAAGGAAAGCACGTGACAGGGTATGGGAAGAAAAATACTACATATATAAAGCCTATCCAATAATATGATGGTAGTAGGATATACAAGATGTAGCCACGATTAAGCCCAAGAAAAACCCAGGTGGCGGTGCGTGGCCATTGTCGCATACACATGGGGACTTGAGGGAATTCTTCTACATGCACCACGGGGTCTGCAACGCGTCCCAACCACTTCCATCCATCAGGTTGCTGCCGAAAATTCCTGGGTCTTCCATGACTGCGAAATCTATTGACATTGCAGCTTCCACCCATATTGAATCATCTAATAAAGGCAGATTTGCCCATACCTCATTAATCCCTTCTAGATTACTATTTTCTGCCACATGGTTGCAGGCTGGTGTCTCATCATTAACCCTTATGACGGGGCTGCTGCTATCGCTTGATGATGAGGATAAGCATGTGGCACCGGAATTTTGAATCCGGACAACCTGCAGGGTGGTGCTATTGGTGTTGCTATTAGTATTGTTGGTGCGTGGAAAGTAGTTAGTGTTGTTTGCGTGGAATTCAGGGAGGTTGAGCTTGGCTTCAGGGCCGTAGAGTTTACGGACAGCAGCATCATAAGCCATGGCAGCTTCGTGGGAGGTATCAAAGGAACCAAGCCAGAGACGGGCACCGCGGTTGGGTTCTCTGATTTCAGCGACCCATTTGCCCCAAGTTCTCTGGCGTACACCTTTGTAAGTGCAGAGTGCATTTTCAGGACCACCTTTGCCTCTCATGCACCCTTTTCTTGAACTAGCTCGTGCAGGCTTCCTCATCTGTTTTTTCTCCCCAGGAGAAGAACCACTAGTACTGTTCATTGATTTTGACATAATTATATGATAACAATAAGAAGAACAAGAAGAAGAAGAAGAATACGAATCCAGGCAGTAGAGGAAATTGTGACCGTGATGGTTGAGAATGATAATCTTGGTATTTATACAGCAATAAGAAGTAGGGATAAGTCATGAGTGCATCACAATCAAGAACTAAGAATTAGACGAACGGAGTAAATAGGAGATTAACTAGAGACGTGTCCCAAAAGGAGTGCGGACTGATACTTGGCAAGAAGAACCAGAATGATCGTGTCCAAGGACATTTCTGTCAGCTACACAGTTGGCTTAAGGATTTTGTCCGTACAAAAGGTCACGTGGCAAGCAAGCAAGACCGATTCAGGTCTGGGTCTGGTTTTGCGCATGAATTCATGGGTTGGGTTGGGTTGATAAACATTTGGTTGGACAAAGGTCAGCTACTATTGGCGGCGGTGTGGTTGGGCCTGAACGGTTGGGGAGATAAGGACACATATTTGGCTTCCCGAAACCAACAGCACGACAACGTGAGCGACGGTCGATTGATACGTGGGGGCTCCCCACTCTCCTTAGACTGGCAGCTGCTTGGGAATCTGTGTGTATGCGTGTGAGCGCACACTTCAACGTTGGCCCCTCGCTGACTTCAAGGGCCAATATATCCCCGTATGCTAAATGAGATTATATGGATACCCTTCCAAACCCAATTTTCCTTTGGGTAACATGAAGGATGTGAAGTAGCGAGTCCCCTAAAGTTTCCACTTACTTAAATTTCATTTATTTATAAATGAGTTAAATTCAATTTAAATATTTTAAAATTATTCAATTAATAAATTAAATTGATTTGTTATCATTAAATTATATAAAATTTATGAATTTAAACGAGTGTAATTAAATAAAAAACTTTAATAGAATTAAATTATTAACAATTACTTTTAAAAAATTAAAGATTTTATTCTAAAAATTTAATATATTTGTTAATATTTACATAAATATTATAAAAAATAGATATTATTACATCTTAAATATATATATTATAATATCAAATATATATTGTATATCTAATTAGTATAATTTTAAAAATAATTCTGTACATATTATATATAAAAATATATAACTATATATAAATCATTAATAAAATTATTTACCAACCAACTCATAAATTTATTATCAATTAAATTCACAAATTTAATGAGTTGAATATTGATAAACTTTAAATTGATTTATTAAATTAATATATCAAACTCAAATTAATTTTTATCAAACTGAAACTTCAAATAACTTGTAAATTTACACTCTAGTCACAACTCTTAACCCTTTCTTACCTGTAATTTAATCGTATGAACAAGCTCTTTTTTTGCTTATATTTCACCCTCATGGTGCATGAACCTTTGTACTACCATGAACAGCTTTTTCTTTTGCTTATTTCATTCTTATGGTTCATGCACTAATTACAATCTACCTTTATAAGTTTCAATTCATCTGAAGGATTAATATCAGAGAGGATGTATGTGTTAAATAAGTTAAGCTACTTGGACTCATCTTCAAATTATTTGAATTCAGTTCACTTTTTGCTTGATGAAATTCAATCTCAAATTCGAAAAAGTTGTGCTACTGACTTAAGCTATTCAAATTTAATCTAATGTGCAGAATATTTGAATTTAAATTACTTGAGTTGAAATTAGATGAATGAGTCAAATTCTCCCAACACAAAATATTTAAATTAACCTTAATCAAATTCATTTAAGTAGTTAATTGGATTAAGATATATGAATAAACTTATAAAATTTGATTCATATTTGTGAAATTTTAAAATTTTTAATTTTAATTAATTAACTTTTTAAGTTTTGATTGATATTAAATGGGTTAAAAATAAACGAAAAGATATTTCAATATAATAAAAACACATAATAAGAATATTCTAATATAATATAAAAAAAGTAAAAAATTAGTTAGTATAATCCCAAAAAATTCAAAGGGATGATAGTAATTAATTTATATAAAAATAAAGTGAAAATTTTATTCTCATTCAATTTGTTAATGTATTAAATATGTCCTTAAAAGTAAGTTGATTGAATATTAACAGTTTCAATAAAATTTTTTCGTTAAAAAATGAAACACTTTGAAAATAAAAGTTGTTATCAACCATGAAAATTAACAATATAATCGTAGATAAGGTGTACTCTGAATAACGAAGCAATTAAATATGAAGCAAACAAAATAAATTACTATATTTAAAACTTTAATAGTTGAGAATTAGGAAAATAACGTTTTCTGGTAGTTTGCCCATTGTACATTTATATCCATCCTTTTATAAAGGTATGTTTAGTATCGTTATTGCTTATAGCTGGTTTTGATGCAAATGTGATAATAAATCTTCTTTTTTAATTAATTATAGATTTTTTAATGAGTTTTATATATAAAAAGTTAATTTTAAAAATAAATATTTAAAAATTTTACTAATATTTATTTAATTATATTAATAATATAAATAAACTACTTTTATAAATAAATAAAAATATTTTCTAAATTTTAAAATTATAAAAACAAATCAGATGTTTTCAAGAGCAATTATTCTTCAATGATTTGGCTACTTTATAAGAAACAAAAGAAGTGACTATGAATTAGAACTTAAAAATAAAAAGCTTGCAGCATTTAATTACTTAAAAAAGAGAGAAAGAGAGAGAGAGAGAGAGAGACCTACGATTTAGAAAGCAACAATTAATGTTTGATATAGCAAATTATGCATGTGGAAACCATGAAAGGACAAAACAAAATACTACTAATCTGAACAAAGTACAGTTAATAATTGATTTGGGTCTAAAGTTTAATATGTTAAAACTAAAAGCAACTGTATTGATGTAAAGCTCAAATACATCATAACGCACGAGATACATTTTAATATCCATAATTAAACATCAATTTCCACTCCTTCCTCAACTCAAAAAGCTATACCACAAAAAAAATAAATAAATAAATAAAAACACCACCTTGGCTAGGCCAACGACAGCGCCAAACTCGAAGTCAGAGTACTCCCATGCCCTCAAGTTCCTAGTATTATTAGAGTTATTTACTCTTAACAAAAATATGAAGAAAATGTCAAGCCTCTATCTTTCTGCGTTCTCTAAAGCTATAAATTACAATATAGAAGAATAAAAGATGAACTGTAATTACCTCTACTCCAATTGAGGTCAAACGAATTCAAGAACTAAAAAAAAAAAAAAAGTATAATAATCCAAATTGCATAAACATTAAATATTAAAACTTATTCAAAAGTAGAAAAATTAGATGATAATTATAAAGATTCAAGAAAGGATTATGATATACAAGCACCTGGGTGAATAAATACATCGCATTTAAGTTGGGATTTTAGCACTGATACCAAAATTCTGCATTTTGGCATCTCTAGACGAACAATTCAGCTAATGTGATTTGCAGGTTTATTTACCAACCCAAAATCACGGCTTCTTGTCAACATTCTGGTGACTTTAATGTATTATAGAGACATCTTAGAATTTGAACACTCTCACAGTCTCACATTTTGTCCCAATACCGCATTAGAATCTTTGCACTTCTTCAAGGCAGCCTCAACATCTCATTAACTCTAATGCCTTTTCTGAAAACAGCCAAAAGGGAGAGGTTTAGAAAATCATTCACTTAGATGCAACTCAAAGGGATACCAATATGTTAGCATATGCGCGCACACAAGTTCATAAAACAATCATATTCTCAATAAGCCAGACATTGTCATATGATTATGAATATAAAAACATAAAAGACAGAAATCATAGTAAGCCAGGATAATGAAACCCTGAAGATAAGGAGGCTTAAGCTCACTCTGCCAAGACATAATTCTAATGAATAGTTATTGTAACTCTCATGCTTCATGTACATAGCAAGAACCACTCAAAATTCTTACAATCTCTAAGAAGATAGCAGTCAAAAAAACTAGGAATGAACTTACAGAACACTGACACCCACAACAGCTTGGGGGGCTGGATAGTCCTCAATCTCTTTATCATTTTTATCTCCATCAGAGATTCTGAGAATAATAATAGTTACTGTCAACTGTAGTGAATAATAAATGATGCAGCGTGCATGGTACCTCATCATTACCAATTCTAGATATTTCTTCAGCCTATCCCTTGCCTGAAAGAGCAATCAATACATATCTTAAAATTTAAACTAAGAACATACAGAGCAATTGAGCATTTCGAGTAACCTAATTATCTGCAACAAACAATTATCACAAGGTACCTGAAAAAAAAAAAAAAGATAAAAAGAAAAAGATACCAAGGCAGCAAATGGACATACCTCATGAAGGTCCATCTTATTTAGTACCACTATGTATGGTCTTTCAAGGTACTCAGGATTATACATCCTCAATTCCTGTAAATTGATAGATCATTTTTTAGGGGCCATCCAATAATATGCAATTAGAGGGAAATAAGGATGCAAGAGATAAAGCAGGGTACCAAAATTTCGAAGGGGAACCAAGGGCCATTGTCACACCAAATCATATTCGTAAACAAAGTCTGCGCTAAGTTCTCTTCCTTCTCTTTCTCAAGAAGAAATGAGACTAGTCTGAATCCTTTGAGAATACATTTATGGGATTAATCATGGAGGTCCTAATAAAATTTAATTGACAGGTATGCTAACATACCAACAGAGAAAGCTGACACGATCATGACCACTAATCGAAAAAATTTTAATTGTGTGGCCTTAACCTCCCATCAAATTATTCAGTTAGAGATCCGTGACGTGATTTACTTGATTGTTAATGGTAGCAATTTCCTTCAAATCTTCAATAGGAAAATTCTGCCTGCAGGCAAAGGAGAAAATTTAAATGATTTAAAACAGTCATTTAAGAAACATTTACAATGCCATATGACATAAATAACTTTAACAGCTCATCTTTTGTCCACACAAAGTGTACTCAAATGCTAAAAGAGCTACAACTAACAAACATCTGTCCACTGGACCCATTTAGAGCTGTTATAAAGACCCTAAGATTTAGATCTTGACTTGAGCACCAAACCAATATTTAGGGAGGTTTTGCCATACAAATCATGTAAACTCATTTCCAAGAATTACATAAAAATAATGTAAACTGAAACACATTTTTAAAAGAGAAATACATAATCAAGTAAAATAAGCATATAAAATTAGCATAAGATATACTTCTTTGAAGTTCTATAATCATTCATAGGGTCGTCAGAAGAAGCATCAACAACATGAACCAATAGTCGAGTCCTTCTTAGGTGTCTCAAGAAATTGTGACCAAGACCCTGAAGAATGACAAGGTTTCACTTTTAGCAACTAGAAGCTTAGATTTGAAGCTGAAATAGATGCAAGGAAAAAGAAAAGAAATAAATAATATCTTCCCCAAATGAGCACCTTCTATAAGGCCAGGCAAATCTGCCAAGTTGCTTCAGATGAATACATCGCTGCCCTAAAATCGGATCACCATCCAGGCGCCCAAGATTTGGCATCGATGTTGTGAAAGGATAATCAGCAATATTAGGTTTAGCATGTGTTATGGCTGCCAGAAGGGTGGATTTTCCTGCATTTGGGAGACCCTACAAAAGGCAAGTAAATCTTTAGCACTCAGAAAACCATAATAGCTTTTTGTAATTGATTTTGATGCAAGCTACTTCTATGTCAGGTGCCAATGAAATAATCAGGGTAACTCAGAAAACTTCTAGGTGGTTGCATGCTTAAGAACAACATAATACATAGAGAGAGAAATAAGAAGCACTCACAACTAGACCAACATCAGCAACAACTCATAGAATCAACTCCAAACTAACCTCTTCTCCAGGCTGACCATGAACTAAAACCTGAAAAGAAACATAAAAGTTTAGCATTCATATTAACAGAAAAGAGGGACACCAATCATATATGCTGACACGTCATAGTGCTATCATTGGTACTTTGCACCCCTCTAGTTAAGTGTTTCTTCTTGAGCCGTTCCTTTAAAGTTTAAACAAATAAAGCATATATATGAAGGAAAGTCCAGCACTAAAAACAACAGATTCCAAGGTACTTGATGCGTTAGTGTAACTGTCATCACAAAATCTAAAAGCTTTGGGTGCCTTACAGGTAGGAATTTAACATATCCCTAGGCCTCGGATCAATGGTAATGGGTTGGTAGGGTGGGGACCTGAGACATTTTCTAGGTTCAAATCCGTTTTTTCCCCTTATATAAATAAACAGTTTTTAGTAATAGGGGGCACAAAAGGGAAGTCTAACCCCTTCAGGCTACATAATTGCTTATATCTAACAAAACACTGCCCATGAAACTTATAAACATTGCTCGCTCTAAATATAGCATACGAGCCACCAACCCCTAATTAACCTTACAGGAAGACGGGGATTGGATGGTTTGGAGTTCGTCAATAATTGACCACATATCATCTCAAATGCCATAAGTTATCAGGATCTAACCAAAGGCCACACAAGACCAAACATAAACCAACAGGAAGAAAGATTCAACAATATTATCATGACAGCAGG
The DNA here is from genome assembly GCA_949677035.1 of Omphalea diandra. Lineage (NCBI taxonomy): Eukaryota > Viridiplantae > Streptophyta > Magnoliopsida > Malpighiales > Euphorbiaceae > Omphalea > Omphalea diandra. The sequence goes on along the minus strand of CATIWR010099682.1, from coordinate 90,023 downwards.
TTGAAGACCATACATAAAAAATGTAAAGAGCTTATTTATTTTAAGTTTTAGATCCTTCTTCATACTGTTCAATATTTGTAGTCTAAAACCAAAAGGTAGCTGCATTTTCTTCAGCAATAATGTGAGAGTAGATGAACCAGAAATGCCTTTTTCATAAGATAACAATTTCAATTTATGAGTTCATCTACGTACATGAATACTAAATAGTCTAAAATCAAAAGATAGCTGACTTTCTGAGTTCATCTGCATGCATGAATACTAAATAGCTGTCCTATGCAATTAAAATAACAGACGGGAAGTTTTTAAGATTCCATCGTATTACATGTATTTGATTCACATAAAAATTACTGGAAAGCAGAAGCCAATTAAATAATCAAACCCATCAAAGGCACAGTTTGATGTTGAATGGCATCATCACAAGATTAGTTAAGCTAACAAACCCAGATGCATTTAAAAATGGGTCATAATTAAATCAAGGACACTTCTGTTTACCTTATCACTGTCATCTCTAAATACATTTGTAGTTAAAGCCATTAATTGTTTCCTTCTGTACTCTGGTGCTTCTACCAAGCTAATCTGCCCCAAAAACCAACAGAAACAACATATAAATTCCTTATCAAAATTAAGAATAAGCATCAAGAATTAAGCTGAATAGTAAATACCAATAGCCAACAGCTGTGTTAACTGTTAAACAGAAAAGACTCATAATACGACAATTTTTTCAGGCCATTCACCAATTCTTCAAAATCTTTACAAGCCAAAATATTACCATCTCCAACCAGCATCAAATTATCAATGTCAAGGTTTAAGTACATCATATCATAAAAAAAAAAAAAAAAAAAAAAAAAGAAACAAACAATTCTTCACACATCCATATAACAAAACAAGATGCCGTAAAAAATTAGACATTCAAGCGTGAACATCTCACCCCTCCTTGCCCACCCCTAGCAACAAGTACTTCATCTCCAGGCTGAGCTAAATCAGCTAGCAGCTTCCCTCTCTTATGCTTCACCACTGTACCTGTCACCATTGATAAACACAGTAAGCTAAGACGCATAACAATTTGTACATTTTCAATACACAATAATTAAATAAATGATTAACAAATAAATGTAGAAACCTAGAGGCACAGCAATACGCAAAGTTGGGGTAGCGAATCCATTACGCAACTGAGAAGTTAAAACACCCATAGAATTAACATTTCCAGCACGTTTGGAGCAGAAACGGCTTTTCGCGTTAAACTCCAACAGCGAATCTTTTGCCTCGTCAGCATAAATGACTACGTCCCCCCCGTGGCTGCCCATGGGGAGAATAAGCGAGCGATCAAAATCTCTTTTATACGAGCTCTTCTTCCTCGTCTTCTCCTTGTCCTTAAGGTGAGGATTGTTGTTAGGCATGCTAAGAATTGCACCGTGGCCTCCATCTCCCGAACGAACTGTGATTATGACCTGATCGAAATACTTGTACGGTTATCTTATCACGGAAGCTGAGTTCGCCGAAGGAGACTCTTTTGTTCTTGCGACTCTGCAGCTAATCGTGAAGGATCTGAAGCTGTCGTAATTGAGAGTATGTTGGCCACACCTAAAGCGAAAATGTAGTTAACTCATAAGAGTATGAAATTTCAATTAAGAATTGAGATGGAGATTTGAGGGAGAATGGGTACCTTTTAGATAGGAGCTGAGCGAGGAATAACAGATAAGTGTGAACGAAATGTTACTAAATTGGAATTTGGAATGCGCAAGATATTGGCATTTGGCCATGTTTTAGCAGATAGCAATGGCAACAGATGTAGAACACAACTGCAATACTTAATTCCACACACAAAACAGCATACCATCCAATTTTTAATTCGATGTATGTGATCATCTCATGCAAGTCATCAGCAAAATGGAAGCAAATACCTGTACCCAGAACGCATGAAAGAGAAGCGTTCGATATATTTTCTTTATAGAGTAAATCCCATCAAACCTTATAATAACTTATCAAATCATTATCAATTATCAACTACATTTGTTAATTATCTCAAATAAATCCTTATTGATAATTATTAGTTATATTCATTAGCTATTCCACACAAACAGCTAACCAATCAACAAAGAATTTTTTTTTTTTCATGATTTTGAATATACCACATAAAAAATTATAAACTGGCCGTGCAAAATATACTAATTTTAAAAACTACCAAACTCCAAAATACTTTATGCAATATTATACTATCATATTATAATTAGTATGATTTTAAATTTTAAATGATAATTTTATTAATATATATATATATATATATATATAATTATTTATTATTTTAAATAATTTTAAATTTTAATAAAATTCCTATAAAAATTTAATAAATTATACATATAATTTAAAATTTTATATGACATTATATTGCAGTAATACCGTAAAAAACATGTATACATGACATTCTATAATATCATTACAATATGATACACTATATAAAATTTTAAATCATGTATTTAATTAATTAATTATAATAATTTTATCAAAAATAAAAATCATTCAAAATAATAAATCATTATATATACTAATAAAATTATTATTTACATTTTAAAATTATATTAATTACAATATTGTAATATCACACCACATAAAATATAGTAGTATCAACCCATATTTAGAATTAGGAGTGTCAAAATAGGACATGACATTCTAACACGATTCGCCAAACACGTAAAATTAACGGGTTAGTGTTGAATTTAAATGGATTCGCATCATAAATAGGTCAATTCATTTATGACACTGTATTGAACAGGTCATATAAAGAGTTGATACGCGAACTCGCTACAACTCATTTAATTTTATATATCGTGTCAATCTAACACAAATTATTTATCAGTTTCATAATTTACGTGTAATATCAAGATTAAAATGATTATTATATAAAATATATTGATATCTTTTTTATATATTTATATTTTTAAAAATTATTTAAAAGATATTTATTTTAAAATTTTTATGTGTTTGTATTTATTTGTAGGAATTTTTAAACTTTGATGCTATATTAATTGTTATTTTAATTTTTTATTAATTTTTATTTTGAACTTCGAAAATACATAATTATAGATAACATTTTAATTGATTTTATTAAAAATATAATATTTTGTAGGCTATAAATTTATATATATTAAACTTGTCATGTTGGGTTATGTGACCTATTTACGATTTAATTAAATAAATAAATTATTCGTGTCATATTCATAAAATCCATATAAATTTTGTGTCATGTTAGAATTAAGATATTCGGACATGATTAATTAATGAATCGTGTCCATGTTAACTCTAATCGTGTCACTTGAGTGGGTCAACATGACACAAACACGACCCGCCAACCCGTTTTGACACCCCTATTTAGAATCATCAGTTTACAATTCTATATATGATGATGAATCAAGACCACGTAAGAATTTACACAATGCAGGATCTAGTTACGGTTTGTCGGGATGAAATTATCATCAAGGTCTCCAATTTAAATTAATCAGGGAAAATGCTTACCGTGTTTCCTAAATAATCAACCATGTCCAGAATAGTATCGATGATATAGGGACGTTCGAGTCAAAATTGCATGCTACCATCCGCTTTATAACCAACACTTCACTTCCACGTCCCTATGTATTTCTTTGACATTATCATACCCCTTCCCCTTGTTTTCTCAGTTACAGCCAGTACCCATCCAACAATTTAACATTCTAAAGGGAAAGGATCCAATGTAATAGCAGATTCAAATGCTAATGACGATGCACAAGATGAGAACCAAAGTAAATATAACCAATCACGAAAAAAAAAGAAAAAAAATTTGAAGTTGAATTCAGTCAAAAACACGTTACTCAAATATGAATATATTTACAATCACACAAGTGCTGGCAGCTTTTGCTTCATGACAGATATCACTAACAGTTTCCAAAACATTTTTCCGTACGATAAATTATATGAGAAGCGTGGCCTTTGAATCTTGACCTTGCTTCACTAAACAAGACTCGACTAGTATGCCAAATCAAAATCTGATGTTAGGCAACAGAATAATCTTCATTCCTAAGAGCTTAATATTTGCAAGCAAAATTTTATCAGCCACTGGATCATCAAAACCACCCAAATGCACAGTGGCCAGGCATACCTTACCAAATGCAGGAACACCTAGAAACATGAGACGGTACCTTGCAACTTTTACAGATGTGAAGGCAGCAATGACCATTACCTACCCATGGAAAGCCATACATCAAAACCATATGGTGGCGACAAGACGTGAAGTGACCTTGGTTACCCTTGCCACAATTACTTGAAACACATCCATAATCTAGCCTTTGAGAAAATCCTTCACGGAAAATGGTGGAATCCCATCCTACAAACGTGCACATAAAGAGTAAGAGATCAACACCTCAGAAGAGCAAATCATCATTTGTGCACAATTTAATCACCACTAAGCAGATTTGGTCTGAAAGGGCAAGACAAATGCAATCAATTAGATCACAACTACCTAATATCTAACAATTATACAAGAAAAAATAAATTGGTGCAGCATTAACATAGTAACAGTTGAGATATCTACAAAATTAATGAATATACTCAACCTAAAAATTTCAACGTTGAAAATATTAAATTTGTCTTACTTTGTCATGAACTTGATTTAAGTACTGCCTCACAACTGTTATCTGTTGTATTAGCCTCTCCATTGCTGTATAGCTTGGGCGGTTTGCATGCGCTTATGGTATTGAATATCAAAAATTAGCAGTGAGATCAACAATGTTTTAGTGTATAACATTCTAAACATAAATACCACACATAAAAAGTAACTAAGGGAACACACCAAGAATGGCTCGGTTCAAATTATCAACAACTTGCTGTCGATACTCCAAGCTAAGCAGATGAAACATTGGAGATTTTTCTGGTTCTTCATAAGCAAGCAAAGCCATGAAGTCCTGCAGCAATAAAAAACTATTGTTCATTCTCTGACAAATACTGGACTAAAATATACTTAAAATGGTTGATTCAAAAGGAACATACTTCAAGCTTTTCAACATACTTCTGAACTTTCCCAAATGGGGTCAACTTGTTTTGGGCAAACTCCAGCGCTTCTGTGCTGCCATATAAATGGAAGACTTTATACTAAGGAAATATGAAGTCATGATTAGTGAATAATCGTTGTTACATAACTCACCACTTCCTAGTGCAGACAAGCTCAATGAAATGAAGGCTCAAAAGATCAAAATGCAAGTCCTTATTATTTTCTAGCAAGTCATGTGCCAACTCGTCTGTTAGTTCAATGGCCTTAAGTACATTTCCGTCTAATGCATAGTGAAAAATTCCTGATCATACAATGTACAATTAGGACCACCATAATGAAGGGCATAGTTCTATATTCCAATAAACTAAAAACAATGTCAGAGAATTTATATTGTACAAAAAAAAGTATCATTGCATCATAGCAAGCAAAAACGAAGAAAGCCAGGAGCCAAACCCTTATTCCAATGATAAACCATGAAAAAGCTTAACATAACTACAGAGATCCCAACTAGCTTTTAATAGCTCTGCCGTGAGTACAAATTGCTGTGAATATATGACAGAGTCACAATCAGCACTAAAAAATTGCTACAAGTTAGCAACATAAAGAATGCCTAAAAACATTTTGGAATAGGATCCAACTGCTACAATGTGCATAGCAAAAACCACATAAGTTATTTCAAATTTCTTTTTCTGTGTTAAATAATTTGTGAATCCTTAGAAGGTTCAGATAAGCATATCCATTAAATATTACGGGATGAAAGCTGAACCGCATAAAAGCAACTATGTAAAATACTACACTCACATAACTGCAGATGACACAATTAAACGACAAGTGTGACTTTAAATATAAACATGCACTCTTGCAAAGTCATGAATGTGAAGATGCTATTTCTCAACTTTGAATCGTGCATCTTATTTTTATGCCATTATCTCAACATACTTTTTCTTTTTTCCATGTCCTCAAGACAATCTGCTGGCTGCTTCAGCCCTGTACAGGCAAGAAAGGATTCCACAGTTTCTTTATAACAATTATGCGCCAGATATGAGAGAACAACATTGTGAATGTCAGTGTCTTTGATGGCCTGCAAACAAACAACAAGAAGAGAACACCAAGGCATTAAAAAGTAACGCAACTATAAAACACAAAGCAACAAGAACATAATATGTAATTATGACGCTTTATCAATGAGTTGGAAACTAATGATTCTTCCACAAAGGCCAGGAGCATCCAAAATGAATAAAATAAATTCTTTTACTACTATGAACAAAATCAAAATCAAGGATTACTTCTCAATGAGATGTTTAAAGGCTTAGCAAAACAGCATTGGCAGAGATTCAAACCTACATTACAGTACAGTGCAATTTGACATAAGATTAATTCACATTTTGTACAGAAATTAACAAACCAGTAGTTTCATACAAGCTCATATTCAAATGAACATGAGGATTAAGAACCTCAAATTACAAAAACTACCAAGCAATGAGCAGCGATTTCAATGCAATTCCAATGCCCTAGCTTACCAAAATCAATACATCGACAGAGTAAAATAAAATTTAGGGTTTGGGGAAACAATTTTATATATATTCAAATATAGGTCAACTGCTTAATGTATTATTGCAATGCGACCAAAGAGAAACCAAACAACGATGAGCTTTATAAGACAGTAAATAATTTCTGGAAACTGATATTGAATGGAAGAAGAAAGAAAGAAAGAAAGAAAAATCGAACAAAAAAAGGAAGGTACTTACAACTTGTTCATAGTGGCGAGGGTCGACGTCCATGAGTAGGGAATCTGATTATAATTAAGAGGAGAAAAAATTTTTTAAAAAAAAGTGCGATCGTGGTTGGATTATGAAGGGTAGGAATAAAAAGAAAATATCGCGAGGAGAGGTTGAAGTGAGATAGTGCTGCGTTCAAGGGGTAGAAAAATACTTGGATTGGATGTGGGAGACTGCTATTGCTCTCTGTAGCTTCTTCTTGTGCACTTCTACACGTGCGTTCGTTCAAACAAGATCTCTTTTTCTTTTTCTTTTTCTTTTATACTAAATCTGTTTTTCACTTTTTTTTATGAGTGAATATATAATTTTCACATTTTTCTTAGAATGAAATATAATTCTTACATTGTTTTTCTTTTAAGAATCCTCACATTGTTAATGAAAGAAACTAGTATTTTATATGATCATATCAAATTTCGCCATATTAATATGGAGATTGAAAATCTAAGATAATAAATATTTTTATTTTTTTCAATTTTTTAAAAATAATTATAAAAATTAAAATTTATCACTTACACAAGTAGTCGCTATCAAGTTATTAGTTTAGCGAGGACAAAAAATAAAATAAAAAGTAACCATTTTCACCTTTACTCTTTTTATTTTTTATTTCAATAAATATAAATTTATATTTGTTATTATAGATTTATATTGTTTTATTTATTTCTCTTTTAATTTTAATAATATTTTTTAATTATTTTTGACAGACAAATGACTTATATTATATGAAGGAGTTGTATTTTTTGTGAGAATATTATTATTAAAGTAATCAATCAAATTTTTACAATAATTTAAGTAAATTTATTTAAAATATAAAAATATTAAGATATAGTTTAAAATAATCACCAAGCAAAGGTTGCATCTTGCTTTTATGTTAAATTTAATATTTTATTATATAAATGTGTTTGTGTAAAAGAGATCATTTATTCTCGATAGTGTCAAAATAATTTAGTATAGGTTATACGCTTAATTTTTTTTATTAATAATCTGGCATTTGAATATTCATGAATAAAAATCATTTAAAAAAAATACTAGGTTAGTGGAAATCCAATAGCAATAATTACACAATAAAATATTATGACACTAATTGTTATCTACATATCTATTTTTAGTCAAAAATTATATTATTTAAATTATATGATAAGTTTGAAAGTTTTAAATATGATTTGTAAAATGATATTTACCTTTTTTTAAGAAAAAATGATATTTACCTCTTAGTACTCAAAATTATCGTAATTTTATGATATGTCATTAAATTGATGAAAAAGTCCACTAGGAGTTGGACAGAATTTCCAGTGTAGGATTTTTAGCCCACAAAAGTGCCCTAATTAAACAAATGAAACGGTGCACACTCTTTTCTTTGGCAAAGACATTTACATCTCATGTGTTATAAACAGAAATTTTCGGTATATTAATTTTTATTTTTTTGACGCTCTATATAATTTTTGTTGATATTTTTACTTTTTTGGACAGTTACTTTTTTTTTCATTCCATTTTTACATTTTACACTTATTGTATCATTCATTTTATTGCACCATTATTGTTTCTCATTATTATCTCCTAAATTTTTGGTATCATTTTAATTTTTTCACATTTTCACGACTAGCTATATTATCGTTTAACGCTTACATTAATCTTATAAAGTTTTCATATTTAATCTCATTTAGTATGGTGTTTTCTCATATCATTTAATAATTCAGTTGTGATTAATAATAATATAAATAACTATATAAATTAAAAAATTTAATAGTAATATTTAGTTGTGTTTTTATTTTTAAAGATTTAATAGTTTTTTTTGTTGTTATTGTTATTTAGAATAAAACATGATGAATTTTTATATATTTTAGAAGAAAAATAGGTAACAAATGAATTTTTTTGAATTAAAAATCAATCATAAAAATAGAGAAAATCGTGTTTATTAGAGATTGAAGATGATGTCTACATTATAATTGTTTTTCTTTTTATTTTTATTTATTGACGGTTGCATCAATAAAAAATAAATACAAATAAACATAAAATAAATATTTTTTTATAAACTGTTTTCTTTGTTTTTAAGATTTAATAATTATTTTATTTTATTATTGTTTATAATAAAAAATGATGAATTTTTTATTATATTTTAGATGAAAAATAGTTAACAAATCAATATTTTTGAGCTAAAAATTAGTCATAACGAGAAACAAAATTGTGTTTATTAGTTGTTAAAAAATATGTCTACATTCTAATTGTTATTCTTTTTTTTTTATCGATGGTTGCATCAACAAAAAATAAAACATATAATAAATATTTTTTTGTAAGTTGTTTTTTGTATTTAATTTTCAACAATTTCAATTTAATAATAAACCATTTATAACTCAGTAATAAATCAAAATAAATCAGTAATAAATTATTTTGTAAATATTTTACTATATAGGGAGAATTAAATGCAAACATCTTCTTCAAATTAAACAAAAAATAAATCATTGGTAAACTAGTACAAAATCATTAATAAATAAAAAAAATAAACAAGTAATAAATCATTTGTAAAAATTTTACTATGTAAAAATAAATTAAATGCAAATATCATTTTTAACCTCCAGTAATTCAATTTTTTTTTCTTTTATTATGGGTTTTGAGCCAAAATATATTCATTTTTAATTTATTTGTATCCATAATATACTAAAACTCATGATTTCTTATTATAAACAATAAAACAAATATTAAAATCATATTAATATATTTTAGAGATAAACATATATAATGAATAACTTTCTCTTTGTAAAACAAATCCACAAATATATAATTGTGTGTGAGAAAGCGAGTTTGTCTTCATATTTTCATTTTGATGATATTTCTTGATATTTTTGTTTTGATGATTTTGTGTGCAAAAAGAAAAAGACAAAACTGATGAGCAACTGGAAGATTTGAAAATTAAAATCAGTTTCATAGATTTTTTTCATTTTGTTTCTTAGATTTTTATAGTTTGATTTGATGAATTCAAATGGTTTAAGTAAGAAGATATTGATTACTATTCTTATAGATTTGTGTTGATTAAATTTGATTAAGAGAATGAGAAAAAGAGTGTAAATTTAAAATTTTCAATTGAAAAATAGTTTTTACAAAAATAGTATTTGACTTAAGTGTATTTGTTATTGATTATTAATTTTTAAGTAATCATGCCATTTTCTGTGAACAAAATTGCTCTTAGAATTCAGTCACCATCACTAAGGGAGAGCATTCAATATGTTCAATTCAAATTGAACCAAAATTTTAAAAACCAAATAAATTGAATTTAGTGTAAATTAAAATTGAACCAATCGAAATTAAAGAAAAACTGAAGTAAATCGAAATCAAATAAAATTGGATAGTTTGGTTCGATTTTCAATTTTAGGGTCTTAATGAACTTCAATTGTGATAAATTAGTCTGATTTTTTTTATCTTATATAAACTTTAGTGTTAACCTTTTAACAACTTATTTTTAATTTTTGAGCTTAAATTAAAAGACAACAAAAAAAACTCATACATCTATTTATTTGGTTCCTCAATTCCATACTAAACTAAAATTAAAAATCAAATTTCTCTATTTTTTAAATTAAATTAAATTAAATTTATTTTAAAATCAAATCGATTGACCAAATTCAATAAATTTATTCAATTTTTCGGTTTCAACTGACTCGGCTCTTAACTTGCTTTAGGCCCAATTGCGCATAAAAACGCAACAGCCCGAGATAGTGATACTCCATTTTATGTGTTGTTGATATGAAGACAGGCTATGACATGACATCTTTCATCTAGTGTCACCTGTTTCATTCATCTCCTATATAAAGGAAAAAGAAGCAAAGCAAAACAAGTAAACCAACAAGAAGTCCATATGGTCTCTTTCCGTTTATTACCTTTTAGATGCTATAATACCTCCACGTGCAATGATTAGGGAAGCTGTAAAGAAAGTTCCAGTATAAAAACGAGGCATGGTTTAGGACTTGCTAGGCTCTCCCCGATTCTAGCCGCGCAGCCAACCCATCAAAACAAACACCCAAAACCCCCTCGTACTTTTCGCCAAAAATGAAGTCTACTTGTGCCCTTTTGCTCACTCTTTTTTTCTCGTTCCTTTCTCTATATTCTTCCACGGACACCCTCCAGCTCTTCGAAACATGGTGCAAACAACATGGCAAGACATACACTTCTGAAGAAGAAAAGCTGTTTAGGCTCAGGATCTTCGAGGACAACTATGATTTTGTTACCAAACATAATAGTCAGCCCAATTCTTCGTCTTATTCCCTTTCTCTTAATGCATTTGCTGATCTCACCCACCATGAGTTCAAAGCTTCTCGCTTGGGTCTTTCCTCTGCCTTATCATCGGCTTCTTTCAATCTTGACCGTCCAAATCTACAAATTCCCGATCATGATTTTGTTGGTGGTATTCCTGACTCTATTGATTGGAGAGAGCAAGGAGCTGTGACCCAGGTCAAAGATCAAGGGAGCTGTGGTGAGCCAGCCTTTTTTTTTTTTTGAATTTTATTCTTTTCAGTTAATCTTTAATGTGAAAGCTTAATTATATTTTGCTATGGCTATTGGTTGTCTTTTAACTAGTTAGGACTATCTATTACTCTGCTGCATAGGTGCTTGTTGGTCTTTCTCAGCCACAGGAGCTGTTGAAGGCATAAATAAGATAGTTACTGGATCTCTAGTTAGCCTATCTGAACAAGAGTTAGTTGATTGCGACAAATCTTACAATAATGGGTGTGAAGGTGGACTCATGGACTATGCATTCCAATTTATTATTGACAACCATGGGATTAGTACTGAGGAAGATTATCCATATCTGGGACAAGAAAGGCCCTGCAGGACGGACAAGGTACTGACTTTAGTCTTTTCAAGTTGCTTACTGAAATATTTTTTAAATCTCGAGTTCATGTCTCAAATTGAGTCAAATTAATAAAAATAAAAGTCACTTGATTTAGGCTAATTTGTTTCACGAAAAAAAATATTTTTTTCATTTTGTTTGGTTTGGTACATTTAGAAAAATTAATTAATGAAAGTATTTTTTAATTAAAAAAATTAAGTTATTTCTCAGAAAAATATATTATTCATTCAGAAAAACATTTTCTAAATTATTTTCCGTAAAGATGAATCTTCTCACATTCCTTATTTGTACACATTGTAGCTGAAAAGGCGTGCTGTGACGATTGATGGGTATACTGATGTGCCCCAAAACAACGAGAAAGAGCTACTAAAAGCCGTTGCGAAACAACCTGTGAGTGTGGGCATATGTGGCAGTGAAAGGGCATTCCAGTTGTACTCAAAGGTTGGTTCTTGTGGTTAATCTCAATGACTACTGAAAACTGTTAAATAAACATTTTTTTATTGTAAGTGTTCTTTGTATTACTTGTGTGATAGGGGATTTTCACTGGCCCATGTGCAACCTCTTTGGATCATGCTGTATTGGTTGTAGGATATGGGTCAGAAAATGGAGTAGATTATTGGATTGTGAAGAATTCATGGGGAAAATACTGGGGGATGGATGGTTATATGCATATGCAGCGCGACAGTAGCAATTCTAAAGGGGTTTGTGGTATAAACATGTTGGCTTCATATCCAAGGAAGACCAGCCCGAACCCACCTCCTTCACCTTCACCAGGACCCACCAAATGTGATCTCCTTACTCACTGTGGAGAAGGAGATACTTGCTGCTGTGCTCACCGCATTTTGGGGATATGTTTCTCATGGAAATGCTGCGAATTGGATTCAGCCGTGTGTTGCAAGGACGGGCGTCATTGTTGTCCTCATGATTATCCAGTTTGTGACGCTACTAAAAACATATGCCTTAAGGTCAGCAGTTGTCTTCTTCTTCTCTGCTTTCAGTTTGAAATTTAATTTTGATGTGTGTGGATTATTTGCAAAATCATTTGAATTTCTGCTGAAAAATTAAGTTGCCCCTTCAAATTCGAATTGGTTAAGAACTTTTTCGTATTGGTAGTTCTAAAATGGCTTCCCTTGAAGATTTTACAAATTACTGGATTTCACTATAGTGTAATTTTTGTTTTTGTTTTTGTTTTTTTTTTGCTGATAATTGTATTTGTCTAGCGTCATCTAGTTTGTTTGGGAAATAGAGTTGAAAACCAAATAAGATAAATCACAATGATTTTAACACAGAATTCTATTATTTCTCAAGGGCTAGAATTCTATTATTTCTCAAGGGTTTGTGATAATTTGAATTATTGATCTGGAAATGGATGGTTTAGAATTCGTTTGATGGGGGTAATATATTTCATTTTGTAGACTAAAATTGCCTTGTGCATGCAGCGTTATGGTAATGCCACGATAATGGGAATTGTTGCGAAGGAAAGATCGTCGGGGAAGTTTGGCAGTTGGAATTCTCTTCTTGAAGGTTGGATTTTGTGAAGCAATCTTCATTTGCAACAAGCTCCTGTAGAAGTCGTATGCAAAAGAGTTCTTAGATTTAGACTAAATTTTCTCCAGACCCAGAAGCTTATTACTAAAATCTTATTGGCAATCTTGTATTTCTGCTGCATCGCGCTGTTATATTCTTCAAATAAAGACTTGATGAATTTAAATTTGGGAGTCCAGGAAGTGGAGGTTTTTATTGTACTCCTGTCTCTAAATATGAAATCTGAGAGGAGATGTTGATTATTAGGCTAGCTATAAGATGGTTGCGAGCACTTTTTCATATGTGATATGTATTGCATAATAAGCTTTTCCCAAAAAGCTGTATAACAGCTTTTTTCGCTTCTTTTTGTACCAATTTCCTGAATTTTAGATGTAAAGACTTGTAGTCTGCTACTTAGATGTTTACCAAGCTTGTTAATGGGTTTCATTAAGCACCTCAATTTTTCCACAAGTAAAGTTCTATCCAAATTACATTTCCTATCCATTTTGCAACATCAAACAATCTACCATGGATTCTCAGGCATTTTCAAGTTCTGCCATTAATGAATCTATGTTAATATGTTCTGACCACTGGCTAAGTCATGCTAAATGATACAATTAGTCATGAAAAGCCATCCATAACAAATCAAGAACCATAGAGTATGTCCAGTAATCTACCAAGCCCACATGCTACGATTGCTAAAATCCAGTACCCATCTTTCGACTCGACAAGATCAAAGAATGCACAATCAAACAAGATTAAAGAATAAGTTGAAGACGATAATGAAGAAAGATACACCACGCAAGTAATAACATAAAAGAAAACTTTCAGACGTTACTAGAAAGTGACGATCCAATTAGCATTCAAAAGTGAGTATCAAGTTAATAGATCAAAAAGATCACATTACTTCTATTTATAGTTGCAAAATAGATAACACAGGACAGTCCGACTATGACTACATAAAGGCAAGCTACACGGTGAGATCAAGCATTATTCATCACCACATGGTTCACTCTGACATGCATACCTCACATTCTTCTTGTCAAGACAAAGCTGTTACAGTTCAATCTCTAAAATAGCATGGCAAACTCAAAGAGAACTCCTTTCAGCAGCTCCGAGTATGATTTGTACTAAATCACTGACTTGACTGATCAAGAATTGAACAACCCATTTCCAATATAACCAAATTGATATCAACAAACCAACTTCCCAAGAGCTAGATTAATAGGATTTTACCAAATTCAGGCGAAATATTAACAATTAAGAAGTGTCCATCATGTGCAAAACTTACTCAGTTTATGAAGGTCCATAATTTAACATCTGATGATTAGAAACACAGACAAATTACACATGAGAAAAATTTACAACTTCCTCTGTAAATCCTTACGTGTATAAAAATAATACTAGAGCAAAAAGAGTGCGGATGCAATTTAATACCCACATACAATTCCACATCCTTTGCTATCCTCCTGTGCTTCTACTACCAAGTAATCCTCTCCTGTTTTTCTATATCACGAAGAAGAAGGAAACGCGTCTTTAACGGCGGAAGCAGCCGTCAAGTAGTTGAGAGTATTCCTCAGAGTCTCCTTCTCTCTCTTCAACCTGGCCACCGTATCCTCCAACTCCAGTAGCACCTGCTGCTCTCGAGGAGCGCCCTCGAACGTACTCCCTACGAAAAACGAAAACGGCGTCGGAAACAGGTTCCTGCGCAAATCCTGAGCTTCCTTTTCCGGTTTCCCGTTCAATCGATTCGACAGTCTAATCACGTCTTTCATGTACGTCTCCACTTCCGTCGCTAAAGCCTCCATGTCCTCATCCCCCGATGGCCTGTCCTCTAGCCACGTCACCTCCGCCACAAGATAAGGCTTCGTTCTGACGAGATTAGTGATGCGGAAACGCTCCTGGCCCTTGCAGATGAGGAAGAAGCGGTCGTCGACGAGGCGCTCATGCTTGACGATCTCGCCAACGCATCCAACTTCGGCGGTGCCGGAAGCGGGGTCTGAGTAGATGACGCCGAAGCGTAGGTCGGTGTGGAGAAGAGTGTGCATCATAATGCGGTAACGGAACTCGAAGATCTGGAGAGGAAGGATAGCGCCAGGAAATAAGACCAGCGGGAGAGGAAAGAGCGGAAGCTCGACGACATCGTTTGGTTTGGGATGGTGAGTGTGATTCTTTTCGGAGAAAGACGAGGCGGAGCATTTGAGAGAGTGGAAGCTGTGTCTTCTGCGGCGGCGTTGGTGGTGGCGATTGTGGTAATCGAGAATCGATTGGGAATTGGAGTTAGGGTTTAATGAAAGGTTGGGGTTTAAAGAAAGTTTATGAGCAGAAATTAGCTGAAGCAGAGCCATTTTGGGGGAAAATTAGTTACTGGGGAGGGAGAAGTTAAGGTTAGTGTTTCTGTTTGGTTGCGTTGTTGGAGAGAGAAAATGGAAATGAATCCATTTTTTGGTATGATTTTTGTCATCTGCGAATGATATATGATTTTTTTTAAGTTTTTTTCTCTAGCCTTTTTGAATTTTGGTGGTGTTAAAGAAATAAATGATTTTGGATTTGGAGGATGTGGATAATAATATATGAATTTCGGGAAGTGGTTTGGAATTTTCCACGTGGGAGTTGGGTTATCTGGACTGGAGCTCACGTGGCACGTGTGCCCTCATTGGCCAAATGTTTGGTATCTGGCCTCTGGTGGACCGTGGCTGAAGCCGTATTATCATTTGCAATCCAACACAGAAATATCTTTCACCCATGTATCAATATATTATCGCCCATGACTTTTATCAATTTTATTAAAATTTTCAGTTTCTATGGCCCAGCCCAACAAGCATCCGCCCAATCCATTTCACCAAAGTTGAAGCATCAGAGTTGGAACTTTCTGGATAAACTACGGCGCCTTGTTTGTTCACACGGGCGACCACAAATGGTTCTCCTGCATCTGACGTGTAAGCTTACGTCACTCAAAATCTTCCCCCAGGGGAATGGCGTCCGAAATATGGGTGATGTCACATTCGTAATAACATTAAAAACAGGAGTGGTGCTTGGCTATAAATTGTTGTCAACTTATTACACTTACAAATCACGCAATATCGAATTCAAACAGATTCGTTAAAAAACTAGCACGGACTACATGGCTGAAGAAGGACAAGTTCTTGCCTGCCACACCGTCGAGGCCTGGACTCACCAACTCGAGAAGGGAAAGGACAGCAAAAAACTGGTATGCGACTCCTGCTCTTTCCCTCTTTCTCTCTATCTTTTACCATAGAGATTTCTTAAATTTGGGGTTTTAGAAGATGCTCATATTGGTGAAAATCTGCTAGGTTTATAAGTTAGATCCGTCTGAACGTGTTCGTTTTTTCACCGTGGTATCGATAATTGTATCAATTGAAATAATGTTTACTGCAATTTTAATTGTGCTTGGCTTCTGGCATGTTATCTGATTTCATAATATGTTAGTTCTGCTTTGGTGGGTCTAACGACTGAACTGAAATGCTGTTATTATTATTCTTTTGCTGTTCCATTTTGCTAGTTTCTTTGCTTTTAAAACAGTGGAGCCATAGATTAAAAAAAAAAAAAAAAAAAACTGTGGTGTTGCAATTTGCACCAAATTTGGGAAGCTTGATGTATGCTCACTTGCAACCTATCTCAAGGTTGATAAAATTCCAATCTCGGCAATCAAAGACTACTATTTATTAATTACAAATACCCTACTTATCTAATTCATTTGTTAGCTTAGCTCTACTTTTTTTGTTAATGGATTTTTGGCATTGCAACTAAAGAAATTGTTTGTGAACAGATTGTGGTGGATTTTACTGCTACTTGGTGTGGGCCTTGTCGTCTCATGACTCCGATTCTGGTAGATTGGGCTAAGAAGATGCCCAATGTCACATTCTTGAAGGTTGATGTGGATGAATTGAGGGTAATAGATCTGTACTGTTTTGCTCTCTTTTATGGATTAGTGATAGTAATAACATTTCTTCTTTGGTCTTAACCAAAGCTAAATAAATAAAATAAATATGTGCTGTTGCTTACTTTTCATTAGTTAATTATTAGGATTCTGATTCTGCTTGTATAGAATGAAATCGTCCCTGTATCTCAATCTAATACGAAACATAGGATTACAATCTACTCATTTATGTCACTTTTGCTTTCTCTGCAGTCTGTTGCTGAAGAGTGGGGTATTGAGGCAATGCCTACTTTTGTGTTGTTGAAAGAAGGAAAAATGGTAGGCCAGTTTGTAGGTGCCAGCAAAGATGAACTGCAGAATCTCATTGGTAAGCATGCTGGTGAGATTGCAGCAGCTTAATTGCTGAAGCATACGAGAATAAGCTAATGCCAACGTAGTTATGGTCTTATCGATATTATGTATCATTTGAATGCCAGGAGCTTTGTCTTCATATTGTTTCGTGTTATGTGGTCATGTGAGGCCAAACCCTTGTGGATTTGTGGGATTTATCAATGGCCGAAATAATAAGAAAATAAAAAGCTTTTAGTTCTAAATTTTTGTTGCTGGAGGAATTGTTATTCTTTTAATCGCTTAGCCTGGACCGAGTGCCATCCAAATTAACATATGATTTGCTGCCGAGAGATGCGTGGTCGTGTGTACATATGACATGGCCTTGATGCCTGCGAGAAATAAAACGCCTACATGTTGCGTGTAGAAGATTTCTACTAACACCCGAGTCCTTGATGACGGCGAGAAATATACACAATAGCTGCACAGGTTCTCACGTAGAAAGTTAGGAACTCATCTATAATGTTTGTGATCTACTATTTTATGTTAAAAAATGAGGTAGCCCCCCAAAAAGCGATTCATTCACTGGTAAAGCTGTTAAGAACGGGACTTATCAAAATAATTATACCTTATGTTGAACACGTCGAACTTTCTAAAATGGCATCTTTGTTAGTGTCCGAGAATAAAGTTCCAAAAAATGATAATTGAAGTGGAGTTGCCTATATTATGAGCATTTCTGTTATGTCATATGGTTATCAATGAATCGATTCCTATTAATTTGATTTCAACCCGAATATAACTAATTGTCATTCCCCAAAAAGTTATTATAAATTGCCAAACAATCCTTTCTGATATGCCCTATCCAGTTGATAAAGCTAATCTTTTGGCAGGAATGGAGGAAATTAGGAAAAGGGAAAGAAGGGCACTTACAAGGTTGATAAGATATTGAAGATTTTCCATGGAACTATTGCTATTGAAGCAATGGGTAAATTTAAATCATGATTTTATTACAGATCCTTATTAGTTGCTGAAATCTCAGCATTCACTGACTAGTGTTCAACTTGGTCTTTCTTTTTGCTCTTCCACAAATTCTGATTTCATCCAACAATAAATATTTCTAACTCACAACAAATCTCTCTCATCTGTGGATAACTTCTAAGGCTATATGCAGAACCAGTTACTCTGCAAAAGCATTCATCTATTCAAATGCTTATAAGAATACCCAGCAAACAACACATACAATGTAAACAATTGTGAATAACAAAATACCTGTCTTAATTTTGCCCCTGGCACCTTCACTTCTTTTCCCTGCCGGTGTTGTATTAATAATTATAATTACTTTTTTGAAAATTCAGCAAACTCTGAACTCCTTTTGCTGTTCTACCTAGCATTGGTTTGAGTGCTTGCATTTGTAGTAGAACAGACAGCTTCAACTGATAACTTCTTCAACACATTTGGACACGGGTCAGCACCAAAATTACTATTTGATATGGTAACCATACAGCTCTCCTGCCCGATGCATTTCTGCAGAGCACAATAATGTGAGTGAAAATAAATCAGCAACGCAATTTTATAATGAGGAGAAAAAAACAGTGAAATACATGTGTATAAGGACCAGAACATTATTAGTAAAAAAAGCTTGCCTTTTCTATAACAGAATGGGTGTTTGCGGCATGGCAAGTTCCTTCCTGGAAACTTCCACAACTTCCAGATGGAGTACCGAAACTTGCAAATTTTATAGCTGATATGCACTGCCCTGGTGCACAACGTAGATGTACCTTGGCCTGGGGAGGCATTGATGATTTTCCGTGGCTATTTGCACTATAATCTTCGATGCCTGGATGATGTTCATAGGCATCAGCGCACACACTCGTTATTGATCTCTTAACAAGTGATATTTTGGATGCATCTCCACCAAGCTCTTCAAAAACTACCAAAAGATTGTTTTTGGGCTTTAACCAGGACCTTGGAACATGATACCTGCAAGATTCATATGAAGATTTATTTAGCTGTAGGATATATGAATTGCACCCATGGAGTCAATGCCATAGTGTAAATATAATGTTAAAAATTAACTATTTTACCCAGCATACCATCGTTGTGTTGGTTTGCCACAACCAAGCTGGCACTTTGGAGGCCGGTATGTTCCAGAGTAACTACAACCATTGCATTCACCCTTTGCATAAGTCATCCAGTATCTTCCAATGCTCTGCCCATTGATCCAAACCTGACCCTTTCCCATGTGGCGCATGTCCAAAGCCAATGGTTCATTTCCTCCAGGTGCATCAAAGTAAGCCTGAAAGATCCAACAAACCTCAAATCTTCACTGAACTTTGTAACTATTATGTCATGTCTATTATTCTTGAACTTCCTTCATACCTTATGCCACTTCAAGTGCTGTCCTTGTTTAAAAGCTAAAGACCCTTGGATCCAATCAACAGATGAATCTCCATTTGGAGAGACCAGATTCATTGCCTCTCCTTTTAAACCAACCTGTTTATGCATAATATCGTGTAACTTAAACTTCTGCCACCCTATCAGGCACAAATTCAAGGAAAAAAAAAAAAAATGAACAGTGTCAAACCTGGTAGGACCATTTCTGCCATGTTAAGTCTTCATTTCCCTGGTTAAGGCCTTGCACTGTAACTGGACCTAATACACCAGTTTTCCATGTCTCATAATGCAACCCACCATTCTTGGAAAAACACAAGAATTTTGGTCAGTAATTTAAGTCCTTTGAGGTTTCCTACTGGATGTATAATGCAGATCAAACAGAGGCCAAGTGAAGTTGAACTTCTCATATAGTTGCTACAATTGCACTGAAATAGAGGCATAACAAGGGAACCAACCGGCAATCCAACAGCTACGCTGAGTAGTGAAATTTTATTGGTTCCAGCACGTAGATTGACTGGTCCTGTAAATGTCAATTGCCTGTTCTCTCTGGTTCCAAATTCTGATCCTGCAATTATGCACAGCGTCACTGAAGTTTATTAATTTTTCTAATATGAAACAAATATCTACTTTATTATACTTATCAAGTAGGAAAGTAAAATCCAGTTCAGTTATTTGCAAGAGAAGATTCATAGTATACCCGCATACTGCCCATTAATGAAGACATGAAGACCATGGCCAGCTGACTGCACAGTGATACTAGGCTTTTGTCCATTTTGAAGAAATGCTTCTGATGGGCTAATGTCAACACTGGAAGAAATTCAAACCAGAAAAGTTAATTTCATAATGCAACAATATCAAACTATCAAGGGCGAAACATGTGTTTCTCAGATTGTCAGTGGGCAGAGGGACTACAGGCGCACTACCCACCAGGCTTTTACCCTTCCTTATTTTCATACCTCTCGTCCCAACCACTTCCCATATATGTAATTATAAAATCATTGCAAGTCTTTTGGAATCCAAATCCACAGAACCAGACGGTAAGGATATCATCTTTAAAATTTTTATACGCAATGAGTAAAGCAGAACACCATCACTAAAACATGGTGGGCTATATATTGACAGAAAAAGTCCATTTAGATTACATTTATTTCAATTCACGATTTTCTTTTATGATTTTCCCACATTTTCACGCAAATAATTATGTTGCAAACAGGTGGATGAAAAATGAAGTGCTCAGTTGAAGTTAAAATACAGATATAAGGGGGTCAAGATCTATGCACATAGTGTTGCACTGATCTCACCTGGTCGAGTACCAAAGATAGTCACTGGTATCTCTAGTGACATTTATCTGCTCCAAAAGTCCATGAGATGTGATCCTTGAACTAGCCCCTAAAGAAGAGATATCTTCATCATAAGTCTCCCAGGAGTGCAACTCAGAACCAGCGGGCAACATCTGCATATGTGAAGTTTGAGCTCCAACCTAGACAATCACAGGATAACTATTCAGTAACTTGATCACATTGACGAAATAAGCCGTAACTTGATCTAAAGTTACTAATTGAGAAATTACATAAAGGAATATTCTTCTTTTCAATGTGAGTTAAATTTTAATAATTGAAACACATTGCAGCGAAAGACTCTAAAGCTTTCTTACCCTTGCAGTGTTAAATACTACATTCTTGCAATCTGGAAGGATGCTAATCGACCATGGAGGCAAAATATAGTTCATGTTATTGAACATCACCCTAGCAGCAGATTTTACATGGTAATTGGCAAGAAAAGCTGCACAACTTCTCTGCCCTGAAGAAAATATATGAGCCTGCAAGATGGCCATTATCAAGAATTGGCATTGGCAAGGTTAACATACAAACTATGAAATAGTCTGTCAAACTTGAATAATGAAATGAATTTCATATCAGAAAAGGCAGACCTGTTGGTAGGTTCCTAATGAAGTTATTCTGGGATTTGAGGAAACTAAAGCATGTTGACATAACTTAAGAGCCCTGTGAAGCTCTTTTAGATGACTGTATTTAGGTTCCCTGATCAAACCTAAACCAGGAAAATTGTTAGCTGCAGATCTTGAAGTGTAAAACCTTTACCCACATACAAAATGCAACGCTGATAAAATAGAACTTTGGGAGGTAATATGCATTTTGAGACTACTGCTATTCAAAAAAATATTTAGTCAATTCATTCTGGAAGTTTACCAATTAGAATATGAATAAATCTTGGATTAGCTAATTATAAATTCATATATTTCACTAGCCTTGCGATCATTGTTAACCCATAAACTATATATATATATATATATATATATATATATATAACAACAAAATGGAAATGAGCTGAGTGTTCTTACCATATTCATCTATTGGAGCATCATAGTCATAACTAGTTGTGATGAATGGGCCTCCAGCAGAGCGTCCAAAATTAGTTCCTCCATGATACTGTCAAAATATAAAAATGCAAAAGGTAAAAGCTAGGAGTAATAAGATATTTATTTAAACCATGATTGTATATTCAAAGTGACCAACCATGTAGTAATTAATAAAAGAGCCACCCTTTTGTATGAAACGAGCAACTGCAAATGCCAAATCTTGAACTGGTCGCTGATGAATGGTGCCGCCAAACTCTGTAAACCTTTGTTAAGACAAGAAAATTAAAACCAGACAGGAATTAGACGACTAACATAAATTTAGATGGCCAGCCTCAATTATAATGGTCAGAGTACTATTTACCATCCGCTCCAAGCCTCAGTCCAGATTGTAGGTTTGTAAGGTTTGTTGGGAGAGAACGCATCACAGTAAAAGCCATTACATGCATTAATCTGTTGCCGACATTGAAAAAAACATAATCAGATTTAGTATTTCAGAAATTTTGCTGACACCACAGACACCAAAGGAGAAAAGGTTCAATAAAAATCACAAGGTCCATGAGCTAGACTCTATAGGTGGAAAGATTAAGTTGTCTGACCACAGGATCTGGGGCATCATCTTCCTTGCACATCACCCATGGAACTCCTGTATTCAAGCCAACAGCCATTTTTGCAGCCCAATTCATATATGCATGACCAGCAGCCCCAAGAGCCTTGCTCTCAGGACCATACTCATTTTCAATCTGCACAAATTAAGCAAAACCAAAAACAATATCATTGAAACTACTCCAAAACATAAGCATCACCTATAGGAATGCTCTCTTTTGGATGCTAAAGACCACAACAGAAACATTGCAAGTAAAAATTCCTAAACAACACAATACACATCCAGAGCAAGAAAATTTACACTAGCTAGAGTATACCTGAGAGAGGATAATAGGGCCACCTTGTGATGCAAAGAGCTTTTCATTTTTCATCATCTGCACAATTTTTTGGGTGAAGCCTTGCATTGCCGCCTTCAAAGCAAAAAATTCAAACAACAAGAGAGATTTTCATTAATTATTTTCTCAGAGACTTAGCTTCAAGTGAAAGTTTTCCTTTTTCAATAAAAAAAGAAAAAAAAATCAAAAGCAATTTATGAACCTTGAAAGGCTCGTTATCTGTTCTGAAGCTGATACCAGGAACATACTTCAACCAAACAGGAAATCCCCTGCAAAGCATAAAAAGACAAAGATCAATCAAAGATTTCATTTTAAAGTAAGTTAAATAAAACCCGTCACTGTTCAAACATTTAGCCTGCAAATTACTAATAATAATAATAATATACGGCAAGGACTGAGAGAAAAGAAAACAGGAAAAATATTGCAATACCCAAAATTCCATTCTGCACAAACATAAGGTCCAATGCGGAGATGAGCGTATAGTCCCACTTGCTGGACCGTCTTAATGAACCGAACCAGGTCGTATCTTCCTTCAAAATTATACTAACCAAAGGAATAAAGTAGAACAAAATAAGCTCATAAACATAAAAAAAAAAAAAAAAAAAAAAAAAAGGTACATAGAAAATTCAAGAGAATATAAAGAAGTCGCAAAGCTAAACTAAAGGTGGAGATCCAATACAGTACATTGCCAGGAGAAGGCTCATGAACATTCCAAAAAACGTAAGTGTCAATCACATCTAACCCTCCATCTTTAGCCTTGTGTATCAGATCTTCCCACATCTACAAAACCAAATAAAGTATGTAAACCATTTCAAAGCAAGAACCAAAATGCCACAAAAAGAACCAAACTTTAGTTGTTATGAGGAAAGAAAAATACGTCAGGGGTACTTCTGGGATAGTGAATGGAGCCGGAGATGAGGATTCTCCTCTGACCATTGATGATAATAGCCCTGCTGTCGTAGGTGACACTGCACTGGATCAGCTCACCACCCGTCAACAAGAGCATCATCAAGCTAATGGTGAAAAGATTGGAAACTGAGTTAGTTCCCATTTAGTATTAAGTGGGGTGGAGGGAAAACTTTTGAAAAGAAAAGGGGAAATGTGAAGAGAATAAAAGGTGGACAAAGGAGTAAATGAACTTCTCTGATCTACTCTGCTACACCATCCACCATTGTACTCTCCAGTGGCCACACCACACAGTCCTCCATCGGCTGCCTGCCTGACTGCCTCTATATAATGAATTAATGATTAATTATTATACTTTTCTATTTTAAAAGTAGTTCCTTTCCTTTTTTCCTATTTTAAAAAAGAAGGATGATAATAAATCATTGAATGACAAAATAAGGAGAGTTCACATATCCATTCGATTTATCGAATTACGAGCATTTTGTTAAATTGATGAGTCGGTTTCAAGTTGAAAATTTTTTGAATTAAAAATAAAATAGGAAGCCAAAAAAAATTATCAATTTGATTATTTAAAAAATTAATTACATACTATAATTTTTATTACAAAAAATATATAAATAACAATTTTTTAGTAAAAAATATATAAATACATTGATATAAAATATTATCTACTATAAAACGTATATAGAAATAGTGTTATATATATATATGAACCTTAAACAAAAATAAGTTTTTGATTATATATGGATTGGGCATTAATAATCATGCAATTACGAGAAAAAAAAAAAAAGACTGAAATTTAATGTTGGATTGTAATAAAATTTGTAAAGGGAGAATGACTGAACCCTATTAATTATCTTAATTAAACCCATGTGGATCATTAATCTATGTTTGTTGGATTAGGTTGATACCCTATGCACTGACTGTTACTATCCTAATAAATGAAGACCCACAAACCTCACTATCGCAACCTGCCCTACCAATACTGTTTCCTTCCCACTTCATGCTTCTGAGTACTCTTTTTTTTATAACGCCTTTTTTATTTGACCAATTAATGGCAGAAGCTGCTGCCAGTTATTTCCAAGACCAAGCTGGCCTATGCTCATCATCACTTAGAATAAGTTGTTTTACAATGGTATACCCACAAGTGCCTTCTTGTCCTCTTCTCCCTTCTCTACATGTGAAATCAGGGAAGAAGAATTTGCTGGAGGAAAGATACTAGGAAAAAA
The DNA here is from genome assembly GCA_949677035.1 of Omphalea diandra. Lineage (NCBI taxonomy): Eukaryota > Viridiplantae > Streptophyta > Magnoliopsida > Malpighiales > Euphorbiaceae > Omphalea > Omphalea diandra. Next base: position 64,795 of record CATIWR010099682.1, on the reverse strand, counting down.
AAAATGTGTATGATAAAGTTAAATCCATTTTAATTTGGTAGAGTATCCATTAATTCAATATATTAACTACTTCTTCTTTTTTATTCTAGAAATTAATTAATTATATTTATCCTTAACATATAAATACATCAATATAATCCTTTTTTTTTCTAATCATTCGTGTTTACTTATAGTAAATCTTGATAAACAGACAATTAACAATTAATTGATAAATTCAACATATATTTCGTGAACCTCATTTTAAACAAGTTTAGGATCCGCCATTGCATTAAACAGATTAGTTTCACTTGTATATTTAGGAATTATTGGCTTCAGCTGCTCTAAGCCTTTGTTTGGAAATGAGAGAAAAGGTAGGGAAAGGAAATGAGGGTGGAGAAAAAGGGGTGGGAAATAATTCATTCCATTAAGTGACAGTAATAGAAGAGAAAGGAAAGTGAATAGTGAATTTTTCTCTAGGGCTTATCATTATGTAATGACTTGAATTTGAAAGAGAAAAGCTATAAAAATTATATTTTTATTATATAATTACTAATTTTCCTAACAAATAATTTTGTTTTATCCATTTTTTTGAACTTTTTAATCCATTTTAATTAGAAGTGTAAAATTTTTCTTTGTTTATTTTTATATGTGCAAAATTTATTCTATATTTTATCAGTCAGTTAAATTTTCATAATTGTTTTTGTTAATTCAAATAAATTTTTATGTATGAATAAAGAGTATAATATGTGAGTGTAAATTTTAATACATTTTAAATTCATATTAAAATTGTATTTTTAAAATTAACTATAATTGATATGAAGGAAAAAACAATAATTTTAATTTAAAAAACATTTATTTCCTTCATTTTCCACAATTTTTCAAATAAGGAAATAAGTTTTCCCCAGATTTCTTTTTCCTCACTTGATTTTCCTATTATTCGTTTCTCCACCCAATGTTTTTCCCAAATATGGTGAGTAACTGCATTCTGACAATTGATCATTTTGATTGTTAATTAAGGGTGTGAAAGCATAATGGATGCGTAGAAGAAAAACAATTGATATATGTACCCAAAATAATAATATGGCTAATTGAGTTTCTCTTATCACATTCATGCGTATTAAGTATTACTAACTCCAAAGCCACATCAATGTCTTATACTCGATGGATGTTGATGACCAGCCCACGTGAAACACCCTCATGGCCGGCGGAACTTTTAGGGTATCTTTGCCCTTGTTCTTTCACAAAAACATCAAGCAAAGGAAGGTTTGGCTTAAGATAAGAGAGCCAAACACTAAGACCGCTGCTTGTAGTAAGAGCAATCTTCGGATCTTGCTTTCTCTGTTTTATCATATATAGGATCTATGCTGATATATCATATCATTCATTTCACTTGTTTTTCTTAATTACCACATTGGATTAAAAATTTCAAAGAGCATCATCTCTTTGAAATTTTGAGTTCAGGTCGTATTGAAATTATCTCTAAAATGATGGGATCACAATTTTAATTTTTTTTATTATTGTAAGCCATCGGCTTAGGTTAAGGTTTCCTTTTTACCCGATTCTAGTTTTTGGCGTGCGCGTTTCGCTTATCTTTTCATCTAAAGAAGAAACTAATTAAAGTTGGCAATTATATTATACTAGTAGAGGTGACATACAATGATTTTATTAAATAATCCGATTATTGTTTTTGTCCTAATTTGCTTCTCTTGCTAGCTTGTCTTTTTTCTCTTGAGGTAATGCTGCTCCTAATCCTCCATCTATTAAGTTATGATTGATTGAAGAAATGATTAATTACAGCAAAATTATAATATTTTTTTTATGATAATCAAACATCAAATCATGTACCATGTAGTTGAGGAAGATGCACTCGAAGTTCCATACCAAAAGAAAGGAGGAGGTGCGGTCTAATTAACTCTAATTAAGGACTAGGGTCAACATTTATATTTTTGTTTAATACACTTATAGTTACCATTAGGCAAGGGAGGGAAAGAGAGAACACCGTTGAAGCTGCCGTTTGTTTCTCCATTCTCGTTGTTCTATAAGTCCTAAGTGAATTTGCGTGCCGCTAGATCTCCGTTCCGTTTACGTCGGTGAGGTGAGGATATCGGTTCAGCCATACATGGATAAGTTGCCTAGGATACGTGGATCACGTCACGTGCCATGATGTTGATCCTCTTGATGATGAGTTGCGATACTTGGATGGGAACCAGTGGCTATCAATGTCCAATCCTATCCAACCTCCATCAATTATTTGGAACATTGCTTTCCACTGATCATGTGATCCGGCCATGGCAACATGACACTTCATAACTTTATATATATATATATATATATTCTAAAGGATAATCCAACAATTAGATAATCTATTTACATTTTAAAATATGAAATAACTTTTATCAAAATTCAATCAAATCTTCAATTCAGTGGAGATAATAATCACATATTAGATCTCAAACTACAACGGAGTTAAAATGTAATTTAAGTAATTTTTTAATACTATATGTTATATTAAAATTACATAATATATAAATTTAGCTAATTTTGTGATATAAATAAATCATTTATAATTTATAGTAATAAATATAAATTATTTCATAAATACAATTTTTATTTATATATAATAATTATAAAATATGAAACAAATATTTTAATTAAAATTGCAATAATATTATTTAAAAAATAAAATTAATTCTTATATGTATTTTGAAAAATAATTTTATAAATATAATTTCAAAGTTTAAACAAATGAACTTAAGAAATATAGGAAAATTGGGTCAACTCAATTTGAGTCAATTGAGTCAGTAAATTTTGATCAAATTGATTAGATTTCTACTAAATTTTTTAACAATTTTGAGTTTAAAAGCTAATTCAAATTAATCAAGGGTTCAATTCTAAAACTTCTTTATCAAATTGATTGAATTGATTCAAATTTAAAAATCATGATAAAAACTTTATTATTGTTTTATCTTTTTCAATTAAATTAAATTCAACCGGTTAAATTTTTATCTTTAGTACAACAATACTTGGAGATAACAAATATATAATAATATAATGAGTCCCTAAGTCATTTATCAATTATTCAATAGCCCTTAAATTGGACATTTATTTGTTGATGTTTTGCAATTAAATATTTAAACACTGAAAAAAAAATATTTAGTAAATATTAGCAATCACCATTTTAATTTACAAACTAAAATATACTCATTATCAGTTAATATCATTAAAACCATCTCTAAAAATATATGAATTTTTTTGAAAAAATATTATGCTAATATAAAATTAGGTGCTATTGTACCTTCATAATATTTCTATGGTCACATAGTTTGTAAGTAAATTTTCTAATTTATTGATTTTTGAAATGCCTCATTTTTATTCTAAAAAAAAAGCCTCATTTTGTGAAGGAAATTATTTATTTCTTCCTTTTAGAAAACCGGCACAACTGTGGGGATTATTCTAACATTTATAAAATGGAGCAGATAATTTTTAAATATTATTTTCTCAAATTCAAATAAACTAAAATTTTAAATTATATGTTTTTCATTTTTTTAAACCAAACTATGTCAAGTAATTTTTTAATAAAACACTACATCAAAATATGAAGAGACATAAGATATGCGCTGTATCAAAATAATGATTAAAAAATAATGATGAGATGAGATTTTGATATTTATTGTTTTCAATTTTATACCCTGAGATTTGTTTTCTCTATTAGTTAGTTTTCTTAACTATTTTTGTATTACAGTATATATTTCTGCAAGAAAAATTAATTATTGATTTGTATAAAAAATTAATTTTTACCCTCCAATTCGACTACATTAGTTCATTGCACATATTATCATTTTAATTAATAATTTACTATTTACAATGATTTGTTGATGGCCTACTTAATGATTTTTAGTAATAGTATTGATTATAATAAATTTTCACAAAATTTTTGCTAATGCTAACCAAAAGTTATAGTATTTATATAATGTTATAAATTATAGTCACAAAAGTGTTTACAAATTTTTTATGGTAAAACAAATCTGGCCCATGAAACAGGTAATATATATATATATATATACAACTCTTTCAATTTCGCTTGAGATTACAAAATGCCTCTACATGTGAGATATAATGGCTTTTGAAATGCAATTCTACGCTCCGCACCCTATACATTATAGCTAATCTCACAGAATGATGGAAAGAGCAAACGTATGTCTATGCACATTTTGTTTCCTTCAATTGCAAAGAATATATAATTTGAAATGATGATTTTTTGTTTCTGGTGATAGAGGCTATACCATGAAGTAAATATATTATTGATAATTATTGCAAATGGGTGAAAATATGATTGCCTATAAATTTTACTGTCTTCAAACTTCATCTTTAATATTCATTTTATACATGGCAATACCATTGAATTGTAATTTGTACCTACTTGTGAATATTCATCTTAGCACTACTAGAACAAACCAAATAATATTTGAGTTGACTGAGTAAGATAAATTTATATTTGAATAATAATATTAAATTTTGATAGAGTAAGAATAGTATAGTATTCCACTCATATCCTATTCAAACTATTAGATTTATTTATATTCAAACTAATATCCATATCTTATATACATATATACTTTTAGCTAATATGAATATTATTCACTATTTTTAATTTTTTCCTTCAAATTAGATACACAACATCAAAAGTTATATAATTAGATTTATTTATTACAATGTATCTAATATGTTGTATTTGAAGAACTGAATATATTTTTAAATTGTTCAATTTTTCTTTTATCATATTAGAAGTTTTTATTTTATTTTCTAATATACGATCTCTTTGAATATACTATAAATTATTCTAGTTAAATGTGATTATAAATAGTAATTATATATTTTATGTTTTAATGTAGATACATATTTAAAATAAATTAGCAACTATTTAAATAATGAGTCACCCACGAGTAACTGTCTTTAATATTTGTTACTCAAATAGGTATGGATAGATATCCATCCTCTTGGGTATAAGTAAATATATAACATTACCCTACTCCCTATCCATTGATCTCTCTATGTAAAAGGAAAGTTTAATTTTTTTATTATTATTTACATAATTGATAGGCAATTTCACTTTAGACTGCATTTAATATAAATGAATTTTATATATTTTTTTTAAATTCATAATTTATATGTTTAGTATAATAGAAAATTCATTTGAAATTTTATTTTAATTAAATCTTTAAAATATATTATAAACTAATTAAATTCTATTAATTTTGAAATAATTTTTAAAGGAATTATAAAATTATAATTTCTTTTTTATGACAAAAACACTATTAACTAAAATATCTTCTTTCATTCTCTTTTTTTTTTTATCTCTCTGTTTGTTTTTTTTATATTTATAATTTTCTTAAAATTTTACATAAAGATATTTTTCTAAAAATAAAATATTTTATTAAATTTTATACTTTAATCAAATATAAAAATTGTTTTATTTAAAATAATTTTATTTTTATTTTGTAGTATATTAAATAAAGAAATTCATTTGAAAATGAATTTTATAATAAGAAATTCATTTAAAAATAAAATAAATTTTGAATTAAAATTGAATAAAAAATTATGTTAGTAAGTAGTAATTTAAAATTGATTATTGAAATAATTATTAACTACTGATTGAAATAAAGTTTTTATTAATTTTAATTTAATTAACTGTATTAAGATGTCATAAAATGTAAAATTCAGTTTATTTGAATTTTATTTTGCTAATACATTTTTGTCGCATATTTTATTTCAAATTGCACACACTATCGAGTAAATGACTGGAAGGAGAAAATTGTTACGCCCCGCCGCCGAAAATTTTGTTATCGAAGTTAGGCCAAGTTGCTAAGTGCCCCGTGGGTTGAGTGAGCAAAATCGAACTGAAACTCCGAAAATCGAATCAAATTGAGTGAATTCAGTCTATTCAATTTAATTTTAAAGTAAATTTAGTTCGGTTTGATTTAAAAAAATAGAAAAATTATGTTTTTAATTTCGGTTTGGTTTAAAATTGAAAAAATCGAATAGACCGAATAAACCAAATTTATGAGATTTTTTTAATTTTTCTTTTAATTTGAGTTTAAAAAATTAAGAAAAAATTATTTTATATAAGATAAAAAAGCCCAACAGCCCATTGAGCCTAAAATCGAAAACTAAACCCAATTAAACCGATTTTTTCGATTCGATTTATTTCGATATATCTTAAATTTCAGTTCAGTTCGTTTTGAATTTAAATTAAATTTGATCTATTTAGTTTTTATAATTTTAGTTCGATTTGAATCGAACTGACCGAATGGTCAGACTTACTCACGGGTAATCTCTGCTGCGATTGCTAGTCCCATGACACCGTATTTAAAAAGAAATTGACTAGAAGGAGACTTTGTCGTTCAACGACAGCGTTTAATCTTTCCAAATTGCAGAGTCTAAATAAATAACTGGTTAAACATCTCTTAGGCACAACCGCACAAGACAACCCACAGGGACTTGTTTTGATTACCAGATGCAAGGCGTGCGCACATGATTTCTTCAATTCGACAATGCACCAAATTTGAAGCAAGGTGTTGAAAACTCCAACATTAATAGAACTGCTTCTTACTTGGAGTAGGGAGATTTCTTATTTCCGCAGAATAATTTCTGGCAAATCCTTGCTTTGTTAAGTTAGAAGAACTGCCTTTTGTGCTGCTGTGTATTATCGGTAGCAGGAGAGGAATACTACTATTTTTCATCAAGGAAAGCCCAATGTAGATCAAGTATATACAGAAGAATCCGATATGCTGTGTGTCTGAGATGTTTCAGTTATACTACTGTTTCAGATTCATTGGATGCTGTAATTGGTAGGTGGTAGGTTTTGTTTGGTCATGTCCTAATTTTCAGTTTTGTGCTATTATATAGTTTTTATCCAGTTGATTTTTTGCGTGTTTGAGCAATAAAATTTCCTTTTGACATTGACAAAAAAAAAAAAAAAAATGTTTTAGTGCATTAGAACTTCACTTTGACTGTGGTTATCGCATTGTTTTGCATGAGAGGTGTAAGCAAAGAACAGATAGGCATATTTCTTCAACTAGCTTGATAATTTCATGTTTTCGCGTATTTTGTTTATGACTATTGGGCACTGTAGGGACTCCTGACACTGATATGCGCTTTTGTGAGATCTTTTGTTTTTTGTTCAATGACATTCGCTGGTGTTCATTCTGCATTGCATGATTTGCTAAGTTACAGTTGTTTTGTTATCATTCTGGCCCATATATCCCATGATTCTAGATAGTAAAGGATTAACATCAGTCGCGTACGCGATAATACTAACACCTGTGATGATGACAATCCTCACAATGGATCATTTGCTAGGCATGTATCGATGAGAATTCTGATTATCTTCATCATGTGATTACTCAACTTACAAAACCTTAAATCAGGACCCAATGAATTTATATCCCATGATTCTAGATTGTAAAAGATTAACATGAGTCGCGTACACGATAATACTAACACGTGATGATGACAATCCTCACCATGGATCATTTGCTAGGCTTGTATCGATGAGAATTCTGATTATCTTCATCATGCGATTACTCAACTTGCAAAACCTTAGATCAGGACCCAATGAATTTATATTGGTCGCAATTAGCAAGATAAGGATGCTTGTTTCATGACTAAAGTACCAAATAAACTCTTGAACTTGTTCTAAAGGGATAATAAAGAACAAAATGAACTTTTTCGTCAAATTTACCTATGAATTTGTATTATTTCATCATAAAAGTAATTTTTCATCAAAATTACCTCCGATCTTGCAATAATTCTACTCGTTCATTCAATCGCAATAGATATAGGGAGAAATGAGTTAAACAATAGTATAATGGTGTGCAAAAATACTGTTAAAAGTACTTTTCGTGAGACAAGAGTCTCTACGGAAACAAAGACCGAAGAAAAATTCTTCCCATTAGGTGGGTGGAATAAAGGATGAGGGAGAATTTTAGCTCTGTTCACTTGTCATTTCTAAGTCAATGTTCCTTTTAACTAATATTTTGAACTTTTATGACAAAATAATATAAGATCGAAAATAATTTTGATGAAAAATGACTTTTATAATGAAATAATACAATATCAAAAGTGGTTTTGATGAAATAATATAAAAACAAGGGTAAATTTGATAAAAAAGTTCATTTTGCCATTTATTATCACTTTGTGATAAGTTCAAAGATTTATTTAATACTTTAGTCCTTGTCTCATATTGAGAATATGGGTTAGTTGGCATGATAGATTTTTTCTTACAGTAAAGATTCTCATCTGCAGATAGATCAAAGGCATCTGAAATGTTTTGTTTGTGACAAATAGAATAAGAACACAGTAAGAATTCTGTTGACAATTGATCAATGGCTAGGATTGCAAATTCTGCTATGAGAATATTAGATAGAATTTGTATCATCAAAAATAAAATTTGATCCTGCTTCCTGTAACTCTAATAATAGAGGTGGTGCTACTGGGACCATGAATGCGTTGTCTGTGAAAAATTAAAGTTACTTTTCCAAGGTTCTTCATGAATTAGATTCTTTACTGGTCAAATTTATTTGACAACTCTCTATAAAATTCTCCCACTCCATGCCTTCAATTCTATTTCGTCCCATTCCTTCACCTGCAGTGTTTCTACTCATTCTTGGAACCTAATGGTAACTGTTACGAGTCCTTAATTATTTTCGATTAATCTCTCTACCAACCTAATTGTTCTATTTAATTATTTCTTCTGATAAAATATTTCTGAGACAGAATTATGAAGGATATGAGAATAGCCATATTTCTGTTGGACCCTGGGGAGGCGAAAATGGACTACGCTGGGACGATGGAGTTTACAGTACAGTAAAGCAAGTGGTGATCTGCCATGGAGCTGCTGTCGATTCCATTCAGATTGAGTATGACAAGAAGGGGACTTCCTTGTGGTCTGATAAGCACGGGGGAACTGGCGGTGTCAGGACAAATAAGGTCGGTTCATTATCCTCACAAAGAATTACATTGTAACCTCGTTTTTATTTCGCACTGCCATCCATCTGACATGTCACAATTTCTACTATATATACAATTAAACTTTGAATTCCTTGACAAATTCTACTGTTTGTCAACTTCAACCAACTAGAATAAACAATTACATGATTTTGGCAGGTTAAGCTTGATTATCCGGATGAATATCTTGTATCTGTAAGTGGCCATTATGGTAGCATGGTTGACTATGGTCCTGTACTTATTCGTTCACTTATGTTGGAAAGCAACAAAAGAAAGTATGGACCTTTTGGCATCCAGCAAGGATCCCATTTCTTGTTTCCATTGTCTGGTGGCAAAGTGGTGGGTTTCCATGGCCGAAGCAGTTGGTATCTCGATTCCATCGGTGTCTACTTGAAGCCTCTCTTGCAACGAAATCCATCAAATGATCAAGCTAAACCAAATTGCACAACCAGTGAAATTCATATCGACTGTAAAAAGAAAGATCCTAGTGACTTTGAAGCAGATTTGGATGGTAATCTTGTCACTGGCAGACCCCTGAACACAAGACAGGCAGTATCATATGGACCTTGGGGTGGTAATGGTGGAATGCTATTTGATGATGGAGTTTATACAGGTGTCCGCGAAGTTCATTTAACACGCTATGGAGGTATCTTTTCTATACGAGTTTGTTATGATCTGAATGGCAAAGCAATATGGGGGAATAAGAATGGTGGAAGCGGAGGAATTAGATTAGACAAGGTGATAAACAATAAATTAACTTGCCTCAATACCTTGTCTAGTTTTGCATGTGTTGAAATTGAAGTTTTTCTGGTTTTATGCTTGGACAGATAGCTTTTGATTATCCATCTGAAATCTTGACTCATATAACTGGATACTATGGATCAACCATCATGAGAGGACCAACAGTGGTCAAATCCCTGACATTTCACACCAACAGGAGGAAGTATGGACCCTTCGGGGATGAACAAGGGATTTCTTTCTCCTCTGGATCTAACAATGGGTTCGTTGTTGGATTCCATGGAAGAAAGGGATTGTTCATAGACAGTATTGGAGTGCATGTTGTAGAAGGACCACTTTCTAGGCCATTATCGTCGTCTTCTTATGATCCTTTGGTCTTCAACACCACTGAGGTTAAAGTAAAAGAGGTGTGTTCCCCTTTAAAGCCCTAATAATATATGTTAATGTTTGCTATACTTGAATATAAAAACAACACTGGATTGTGGTTTATTTCATATTAGTTTGTCCCTGGAATGGTAATGATGAAAGCACCTTCAGTAGCTCCTTTGGCATTAGGACCATGGGGTGGTGATGGAGGGAGTCCCTGGGTTGATGGAGTTTTTTCTGGGGTTAAGAAGATTTTCTTGGCCAAAGGAGAAGTTATATATTGTATCCAAATTAAATATGACCGAAATGGCCAATCTGCTTGGTCAGTTAGACATGGAGGTGGCAGTGATGGAAGCTCTCACCTGGTAATCAAACAATGCAATAATCAGTTCATTATATTTGTGTTGTTTAATTCATATTAATTATGGGTTTTATTTGCTTGTGCTTGGAAGCAGATCAAATTTGAGTATCCATACGAAATACTTACCAATGTTTGTGGTTATTGTGGCTCTGTTACTGGAGATGATAGCAACATTGTGGTAAGATCCCTCACATTCTATACCAATAAAGGGAAATATGGACCATTTGGAGAGGAACTAGGGACGTTTTTCACTTCCAGCAAGACAGGAGGAAAGATTGTTGGGTTCCATGGGAGGAGTGGCTGTTACTTGAATTCAATTGGAGTCCAATGGTTAAGTGATCGAGAGTCAGCACAAGGGCCTGGAGAACGAAAAACTGCTGTGAAACACATCATGAATAAGTTGTTTTATTAAGTTCATTAGTTCGAGTCCTAGTAGAATGGCGAGGACAAACAATTCCCATGCACCGTACAACCTATATCTATGCTATGATAGTTAATGTTACAGTAATCAAATGTAGTTTATGTAAACATTACTTTAAAAAAAAAAAAAAAACTGGCTTATGACATGTTGCCCATTTCATACTGCCGGGGGCTGCATCCTGTTAGCAACCTGCATTTGCAGGATTCTGTGTCTGGCTAATCATGGTTTCAGAAAAGCTACTTTCTAGTTTTCCCGAAACCATAATTTAGCACAAGCAATAATTTTTTTTACAAAAAATAAAAGTCAATAATTATCTTCAAAAGCACTTCCAAACTCAAGACTAGCCTCTTAGAAACCAAATTGAGCATTACAATATCAACAGGTTACTATTATTCGATAGACTGATTTCCTGTTTCAGTTGAGTAATAAATATTTTATTTCTTTTTTTTCTATGTAAATTTAATATATAAAAATATTAGTTTTATAAAAATAGACACTAATTGATTTTAATACGATGTAAATTGCTATGTCTTTTAAATTTTTAATAAAAAAATATTTTATATATAATTATTTATTTAATTTATAGTATGAATAAATCTATAAAATTATTGTTATATATATATATAAAGTATTGAGAAAGATTGATCATTTGCTTAACATATTACCTTTATTAAATACTAATAACGTTACAAATGAATCATTTAAAATATTCATGACTTGATATATAACTTACTATAAAAATATTTTAAATAGTTTATCATTATTGTAAGCCTCTTATATTTCTAAAATAAAAATCAATTCATCATTTATTAAATTTCTTAAAACTCTTTAAAATTATATAAAATATTAAATGCAAATTTAAGTAACGACTTGCAATACGTTAAGTAGAATTTCGCTTACCCTATGTTTGGAAAAATGATGTAAGGAGAAAAGAAAATTAGCAGGAAAAATAAATTTTATTTTCCTTCCTCATGTTTGGATAAAAGGGAGGAGAAGGAAAATAAATTTATTTTTCCTTGTTTAGAAAGAAAACTATGGGAAAGGAAAATATTATTTCATATATTTCCAATTTTATCATTTATTCAAGAAACCATTTTGATATATAATTGTATTGTACAATGATAAAAAATAATTATTTCATAATTTAATTGATTTTATATGAAATAAAAATTTATATAATGATAAATATAATGTTAATACTTTAAAAAAAAAATCTAACATTAGTTTTTGCTATTTTAAATTTTAAAAAATATATTTATACATTGAGTTATATTTTTTAAATATTGAACATTAGTTTTTATAATTGAAATTTATTAAAAAATTATAAGTGAAGATTTTTTTAAGAAATTGATATCAATTTGAAAAAAAAAATTGAAAGAATTAAAAAATCAAATCAAATTTACAATTGATCCAATTTTATACTTATTTAATATGATTTCTAGTTTTTTAATTATAAAAGATCAATATTTGATCAAATTCTAATTAGTTCATAATAATCAAATTAGTGCAAATCAGATTCACTCTCATGATGTTTTAGAGAGAAAGAGAGGGACAGAGAAAGTGGGTCCTGCTTGTTGGTCTGTCATTGTATAACATATAAAGCACAAAAGACAGAGAGAGAATTGAAATGAAGGCCGCATGGGAGGGATTATGATATAGGCAGGATTGTAATTTCATAAAAATTCTCTCAATCTCCCATTTTTTCTCTCCATTTTGGAGAGAAAATGCAGGGAGAAAATACCTTTAATTTTCGTTCTCCTCTTTATTTTCCTTCTCTTCCTATCTCTTCCTAAACAGAGGAAAATGAGATTTTTTCATTATTTTTCTCTCTTATTTTCCTATCCCTTTTATTTTCCTCTCTCCCAAACATAGTGTTAGTGTATTTACATCCAATTGTTAAATTAATGATATACATTTCAAGTGTTTTATATTTAAATAAAAAGAAAATAATATTATTTAAATTTATAATTAATTTATACATGTTACATCAAAAGACAAACAAAAAAGCCAACTTGTTAGAAAGGGCTTTTGGCCTCCTAATCAACACATTATATCATGGACACTAGATCATATAGTGTCATAGTCTAAGCTTCCTGCTATATGTGCATATATGTATATTGAATGTAAATATAATGAATAATTTAGAATCAATTAATAAATAATTTATAATGATAAATATTTTAAATTTAAATAATAAATGTTGTTTTACCAACATGTGTGTCTGTACATTAAATGCAAATATAATGAATATTTTAAAAATAACTGATGAATAATTTTGGATGATGAATATTTTAAATCTAAATAACAAATATTATATTATTTTTCATGAGAATTATTTATTTGATATTAATGATGCAATTGCTATTTAGTATTATATATATCATACAATAAACATTAAATGTAAATATGATGAATATTATTGATGCAATTACACGTGTAATAAATATTATATATATATATATATATATATATATATATATATAATTGATGAAAATTGTGATTTTAATTAATGAATATTTTATAATTATTAATATTCATATAATATTAATCGACCTTAAAACTTTATTAATTTGAGACTTGCAATAAAAAATTTAAAAATGATCATTTTCAAGTTGAAAAATTTACTAATATAAGTGAAAGGATATTTGTACAAAATACTAAATAAAAATTATAATTATAATTAAATTTAACTATTTTCTTAGTTTGCGTGAAAATAAAAATAAATCTATTTCTTTTTTAATAGATTAGAGTAAGAATAATAATAATAATAATAGTAATATTGTGAATATAATTAAAAAATTAAAAAAAAAATTACACGAGGTATAAATATAAATATGTATGCCGCGTTATGGACTCTAGGACCATCCTTTACCCACCGAGAACCCCTTATCGACATGGAGTCAACGTTACACAATTGCCTACTTGGCCTGATTTCATTAGAGAGGCGTGTTTTCACAAGATCTCTCTCGCTATTCCTCTGTAGTCTGTACCTTGGCACCATTGAATAGCCCAGTCTCTTGGTCATCGTACCTCGCAGCATACACAACAGAAAATTAGTATTTTCTTCAAGAATGGAGAAGTTAATGATGTCCAGCATCTCAAAACCCCCCATATCAATTCTTAACAAACAAGATAATCACACTCAATCACAATTCTCATTTACACCCATCAAATCCTCTGTCCCCTCCACCATAAAGGCCAGGCTAAAAACCACAGATTCACATCTGAATTACCTTTGCCAACGAGGTCGCCTACACGACGCCGTTTCAGCTCTAGAATCCTTAGCAGCTCAACGTGGGTTCAAGATAACGCCCAAAACCTTCATCAACTTACTCCAATCTTGCATCGATTCCAATTCCGTCAATCTTGGCCGCAAGGTCCATGCCCATATCCATTTAGTGGAAGAAAATACTCCATTTCTCGAGACCAAGCTGGTTAGCATGTACGCTAAATGCGGGTGCTATAGCGATGCGCGTAAGCTGTTCGATGAAATGCGAGAGAGGAACTTGTACACGTGGTCGGCGATGATTGGTTTGTGCTGTAGAGAGCACAGGTGGAAGGAAGTGGTGGAGTTTTTTTATATGATGATGGAATGCGATTGTTTGCCGGATGGGTTTTTGTTGCCTAAGATATTGCAGGCGTGTGGGAATTGTAGGGATAGAAAGACTGGCGAATTGGTACATGCTTTGGCTATAAAATGTGGAGTTGATAGTTATCCATTTGTTGATAATTCGATTTTGGCTATGTATGCTAAGTGTGGGGAATTGGGTTTAGCCAGAAGGCGGTTTGGAAGCACGGTTAGAAGAGATAGAGTGGCTTGGAATGCTATAATATCTGGGTATTGCCAAAATGGGGATGTTGAGGAAGCTCAAAGATTGTTTGATGCAATGTGTGAAGAAGGGATCGAGCCAGGTTTAGTAACTTGGAATATATTGATAGCTGGATATAACCAGATAGGGTGTTGTGATATTGCTATAGAATTGATTAAAAAGATGGATACTTTTGGGATCAATCCTGATGTTGTCACCTGGACTTCTATGATTTCAGGGTTTGCTCAAAATAATAGGGCAATGAAGGCATTGGAATTGTTCTTTGAGATGATTATGGCGGGTGTTGAACCCAATGGAGTTACCATCAATAGCGCAATTTCAGCGTGCTCATCTCTTAAAATGGTACATAAAGGTTCTGAAATTCATGGACTTGCTGTTAAGATGGGGTTTGTTGGTGATGTGCTAGTTGGGAATTCGTTCGTTGAAATGTACTCAAAGTGTGGGGAACTGGATGCTGCTTGGAAGGTCTTTGATATGATGTCGGAGAAAGATGTTTATAGTTGGAACTCAATGATTGGAGGCTATTGTCAAGCTGGATATTGTGGTAAAGCCCACGTGCTGTTTATGAAAATGCAAAAATCTCATACACAACCTAATGTCATCACATGGAACAACATGATATCAGGATATATACAACATGGAGATGAGGATCGAGCCATGGATCTGTTTCAGAGAATGGAAAAGGATGGTAAAATCAAGAGGGATACAGCAACATGGAACTCTCTTATTTCTGGTTATTTGCATATTGGACAAAAAGACAAGGCATTGAACATATTTCGACGAATGCAGTCTTTTAGTGTTAGTCCCAATTCTGTTACTATTTTGAGTGTATTACCTGCTTGTGCGAATTTAGTTGCTCATAAAAAGGTAAAAGAGATCCACAGTTGTGTTTTACGCAGAAATCTTGAATCTGTACGCTCTATTACAAACTCTCTGATTGACAGTTATGCCAAATCAGGGAATATAGGATATTCAAGGACAATATTTGCTAGAATGTTATTCAAAGATTTCATTACCTGGAACTCACTGATTGCTGGGTATGTTTTACATGGTTGTTCAGATGCTGCACTTGACCTTGTCGATCTGATGCGAACTTTGGGACTTGAGCCAAACAGAAGTACTTTTCTGAGTATTATCCTCGCACACAGTCTTGCTGGAATGGTGGATGAGGGAGAGCGAGCTTTCTCTAGCATGACCGAGGACTATCAAATTACACCATCTTTAGAACATTATTCAGCTATGGTGAATTTGTATGGTCGCTCTGGTAAGCTCAAAGAGGCAATCAAACTTATTGAGGATATGCCAATCAAGCCTGACTCCTCTGTTTGGTATGCCTTATTAACTGCCTCCTTTATTCATGGGAATTTTGGCCTAGCAATTCTTGCAGGGGAAAGTTTACTTGACTTGGAACCTGGGAATTTTTTGGTTCACCAGTTAGTTTTACAGGCTTACAATTTATGTGGTAAAAAACCTGGAAATGCTTCAAAAGTGAAAAAGGATGAGAAAGATAACAACGCACTAAAGGTTATTGGACACAGCTGGATTGAAGTAAAAAATATTATGCATTCTTTTGTCGCAGGTGATCAGTCAAAATCTTGCTCGGACCTATATTCTTGGGTTAAAAGCATATCAGAAGAAGTGAAGGCATATGATCTACATCACGGTCGTAGCATTGAGGAAGAAGGGAAGGAAGAAATTATTGGCGTACATAGTGAAAAACTTGCACTGGCTTTTGCCTTTGGTTGTACACCTTCTACGCCTCAAAGCATAAGAATTGTGAAAAACCTGAAAATGTGTGGGGACTGCCATAGGATGGCTAAATATATCTCTATGAAATATGGGTGTGAAATATATTTGAATGACTCCAAGTGTTTCCACCATTTTAAATCTGGGCGTTGTTCCTGTGGTGATTATTGGTAGAGTGAAAAATGATAACTAAACATGCGAATTGGTTGCAACCAAGATCACTTCCAGTGAGAAATCAGTGTCTCATTTGAGGGCCCTGGACATTTGTTCAAGTCGCCATTGATCTTGCCACGCCCTCTTGTTTATAGAGGAGAAGATTCGGACAATGCAAATCTTTTGGTCCTCCGACTATATGGCGTTTTGTACTAAAACAACTCATTTGGAACTTCAACTGGTCACTCATAGGAGTGAGCAAAAACTGAACCAAATTGAAAAAACTGATTACATTGATTTGGTTTGGTTTAGTTTGGTTTTCATTTAAAAAAATTTCAATTTTTAGTTCGGTTTTTTATATAAAAACTGAATAAATCGAAATTATTAATAAATCAAATCAATTTGATTCGAATCAGATTTAAAATATATGTAGATTAATTAAATCGAACTAAACATAAAATTTATAGATTTGATTCGGTTCATATGTTTGTAAAATTTGATTTATTTAGTTTAGTTTATTTGATTTTTGCAAAAATTTAGTTTGATTTAATTTGTAAATATAAAATTTATTTTAATTGATTTTAATAATAAATTGAACCAATCAGTTTCTCACGTATAATCCCTCAACAGACTGAAGGCCTGGAGCAGGTGTATGTTGGCCAGAGTATTCCAATAAATATGTACTTGACAATTGCTGACAAAAAGATGTTCTTTCACACCCAAGTCAATTCGGTTGATAGGTACAACTTTGGGTGTTACTGAATTGATTATTGAGTTGGAAGGTCATTTGATTTTTTTTTTTTGGGTACAAGGGAAGCAAAAAGAAAGACACAAAGCAAACCAAAATTACATCAAAACTTGAGGAGGCCAAGGCTCTCCACCTGCATGTTTTCCCGCAAAATTTTCTGCACCTTAACAGTATAAATACTCCAATGCTTAATTTCACGAAGATGATGTGCTGCTCTATTTTATATATATACACCCAGACACACACAGTAGTCTCTATCATTCAAAATGTTCTGTCTCTCACTATATGCCTACCAATCTAATCTCATATAAAAAGCAAGCGTAAAAACTTTAGAATTTACGAGGCTTGGATGATATTTGTTACCTGTAGTTTGTCCGGCAATGAATTAACACTCTCTTAGGGATGAATTATGTTGAATCAGACATGAATTCTTCGTTATTAGTAATCGTACTAATTAAAATGTTGTAATAGTTATAGCAGCTGTATACCTAAATTTCTGTTTTATAAGTGGCTCGGAAGTCCGCAGGTTTAAATTTTTTCTGCTAATCCAATCACTCCCATGGTCCCACTTTGACAAGTTTTGCGCTTTGCAGTTGAATATGCTGGAAGTGCGTGTGGTAAATTCAGCACTTTCTACTTAATTTCATTTTGTTCATGAACCATTTTGAGTCATAGGAAGAGCTTCCACTATCTCTATTTGGGTTGTTAACAGGTGTTCCACTTATCGCTTCCACTATAATTTATACTGAGAGCATTAAGAATTTGGATATCATAAAATGAGATAATGCGATCATCATATTGCATAACAGCCACGTAAATCCCCGGTATTAGTGGTACTGTTAAACAAGACCACCCCGGCATCTATTATGTCAGGTACCTACTTAGGAGGAAAAGGGATGATTTCAATTCTCAAGATAATTCCGAGGATTAATTTCGATTAGATTCTAGAAATCTGCCGGGTGCCCATCCCCCGGCATCAAAAGAATTTCTAAATAGGAAAAGTTGTTTCTGAAAGCAAGTCCACCATGTCTTTTCCTGGGTTTTCTCTAGTTCTCTATTTACATGATGATGGTGATTACCGCTTTATGTATGTTGCATTCATAAAGATTATTGGCACCCTAATTTTAAGAAAAGTGGAATACATTGCTGAGCTGTTTTCATGTCCATTATATTAACGAACTAAATGGAAAGCAATCAAAATGGAGACATAACTAAATGGAAAACAATCAAAATGGAGACGCGGCTACAAATGCTTATGGTGTAGAGGGTTTTCTCTTGGTTCTGATTCTGTTATCTTAAATCGTTTCCCCTCCATAGTGGAATTGCGAATTTGCTTCTTGTAAAATTGGACAGCCCACCTATTTTATACAAACTTCACCATCCTTTTAGCTTACATAAATCCCCTGTTCCTGCGCGCAAAACTAAAACCACTTCCTCTGCTCTTCTCAACTCTTTGGTCTACATTGACAAATGGTAATGACTCTTATGATTAACATATATTCAGTTTTTTTAGATGTTCTTTTCCCTATCTGATCAATTGAGATGTTACAGCAGAGCATGGAGGACGGCGAGAAGAAACCCATTGCTGTGGGGCCTTGGGGTGGTTAGGATGGATTTCGATGGGACGATGGTGTATACTAGCAGTTAAGCAATTGGTGATAGCTCATGGGTCAGGTATTGACTCCATCCAGATTGAGTATGATAAAAAAGGAACCTCAATATGGTCAGAGAAGCATGGAAGGAATGGAGGCAGCAGAACAGACAAGGTTTGTCACACCTTCCTTATCCCACCTTTGGCTAATTTTTTGCGGTTTTGGAACTAATAGAAAAGAATTGACAACAAATGTTGAAGTCAAGCTTGATTGTTCCTGTCAAAATATTTTGGTTTCGCAGGTTAAGCTTGATTACCCAGATGAGTATCTTACTTCAGTCCATAGACACTACGGCAGCATCAACGATTGGGGGTCTCTGTGCGTTCGTTCACTTACTTTTCAAAGCAATAAAAGAACATATGGACCATTTGGTGTTGAACAAGGAACATACTTTTCTTTCCCTATGACTGGATGCAAGATTGTTGGGTTCCATGGCAAGAGCGGCTGGTTTGTTGATGCAATTGTCATATATTTGAAGCCTGTTCAGCAACAGAAGAGTTCCAAAGCTCTGGTACAAGCAACGAGTTTTATCAATACTGGAACTGAAAATATTGGATACTCTGTCATACAAGGAAGTGCAGGCAACAATTACGATATAGTTGTTGCTGTGAGGCAGAAGGAGGAATATGGCAGCCCTCTGCAGAGCAAAGCCTCCAGACAAATTTCTCGCGAGTCCAGCAACGCAGGAGCCAATGAAAAGGTTGTCGTGGAGATTTATTGATTATATTAACTCATTTTGATATCCCACGTCAGGGAAATAACGAAGTGAAAAAAGTTTTTTTTTTTTTATAAATAGAGCCTTAATTTCTTCAGTTTGATCATCACAAAATTACCTACCCATCTTTTGGACAATTTTCAATATTTCTCCATTTTTTGTAATATTTCACTTTATAGTCATTTTTTTAGTAAAATTATCTACTTATTTCTTAGTCATTTTCAATATTTCTGCTTCTGAGGACGTAGGTATAATTGGTCGAATCTCGTTAAATTCTAGTGTTCTTATTTTTTATCTTTATTTTTCAATAGTTATTTTGTAAGGTATAGTTGTAGTGATATATTGTGCTGTTAAATTACTATTAGAGTGATTATGTCTAAGGAGGTTGGGTTTTAAGTGGGATAGCTTGTGACCCCTCCAATCTTTCCTGGGAATTAACCTATAGTGTGGTTTTTCAGTATAATTTTTCACTCTCTATTCACTTATAAATTTATTAGGTGAATTTGGTACGTGAAATATTACTTTTATTCCACAACAATTGGTATCAGAGCCAAATGTTACTTTTATTATGCTTTGTGGTTGCAGTTTAATCTGATCTTCCACATCAGAAAAGATTTTTTTGGGCTAGTTGTATTTAGTTTTGCAGGCTATTGGAGAATTTTGTAATCGAAATGGAGAGCTCTTCAAAATTATCCACATCTATCACATCGACAATTTTATCACAACCCATCTGGACAAGAACTGTCGTGGCAAATTCAAAATTGACAGTGGAAACCTTTGATGACACAAGCCATTTGGGTATGTGCTGAACTGAGGTTCTAGACGTTCTTTTTCAGCAAGGTCAAGTTATTGCCATTGAAGATGAGAAATCAGATGATGTTGAGGAGAAAGATTGGAAGAGGATCAATCGATTAACATGTGGTATAATTCGATCATGCCTTTTTAGAGAGCAGAGGTATGCATTTTCGAAAGAAATCTCTGCACGTAATTTATTGTTATAAAATGAGCACCTCGCTGATTTAATATTTGTACATGTTTATTATTATTATATTATTTATTATTTAATTTATTGTTATTCTATTTATATTGTTTTGTTATTTATTATTCTATATTTTATTTATAGGCATTAAAAGAAAATTTTTTGAAGAAAAATAGTTGGAATAAGCTTCACATAAAAAAGAGGTTGTTTCGCTTCACTTATGTACTGGGTATCACAATGAATGATCACGTTACCAGTTTTAATCAGTTAGTTACTGATCTGGTGAATGTAGATGAGACATTTAAAGATGAAGATCTAGCTCTGATACCAATTGTTGTGGAATAAGGGTAATATTCTTCTCTTTTATCTTAGCAGCAATAGCACGCAAATACTTAGCACGAACAGCACTAGAAGCAAAAGCCCAATCTTTGCCTTTGTTCCTTGAAAATGCTTTTTGAGCCACTTCCACTGCTATCTCCACGTCTTCAGCAGTAGCAGCAGGTATATCACCGATTATCTCCTCGATAGAGGGGTTGACAATGGGGATGTGTTTCTTGAGGAGAGGCTCTCTCCATTCTCCGCCAATGAACGACTGTCGATTTGGGATAAGGATCGCCATGATTGGGATTTTGCTTCTGGTGCTATTCGTGCTAAGTATTTGCATGCTATTGCTGCTAAGATAAAAGAGAAGAAATCTCAACTAGCGAAACTTGAAGCACTTGATTGTGGAAAGCCATTGGATGAAGCAGCATGAGACACTATCAAAAGCTATTTGAGGAGAAATTAAAAATATTGAAATTCGCCAAGGTGGAGATTTGTTGATTATATTGACTTATTTTGATATCCCACATCGGGGACATAACAAAGGAAAATAAAGTTTTTTTTTTTTAATAAATAGAGCCTTAATTCCTTCAATTTGATCATCCCAAAATTATCTACTCATCTTTTAGACAATTTTCAATATTAAGGAGGTTGGATTTTAAGTGGGACTACTTGTGACCCCTTCCAATCTTTTCTAGAAATCAACTCATAGTGAGATTTTTCAGTACAATCTTTCACTCTATTCCACAACAAAGGTGAGAGAATCTCAATATACTAGTTATTAATTATTATCTTCTTTGATTATATGATGACTACTAATACCGAAACAATTCAATTTAGATACTTAAGATTGAAAGTTTGCTTCTAAATGCTGAAGGCTTGATAACTTATGAACCCTGGGGTGGTACTGGCGGTTCCAATTTCGATGATGGAACGTGCACAGGCATTAGGCAAATTTATGTGTCTCGCAATATTGGAATTGTATCTATAAGAGTTCAATATGATCGCAATGGACAAGCTGTATGGGGAAGCAAACATGGAGGGACTGGAGGATTTAAAACTGATAAGGTGAATAAAATTCAGTAGAAATAAATATGCTTAGTGGCAGTTTGGAAAAGATGGTTTCTTGACTCAATATATACTCATTACTTTTTGCAGATAATTTTTGATTATCCATACGAAATTCTCACACATATATCCGGGACATACGGTCCCTTAATGTTCATGGGGCCTAATATTATCAAGTCGCTTACTTTGCGCACCAACAAGAGGAAGCATGGACCATTTGGAGAAGAACAAGGCCCCTCTTTCTCCAACAAAGCCAACGAAGGAAAGATTGTTGGATTCCATGGGAAGGAGGGTTTTTTCCTAGACGCTGTTGGTGTGCATGTGATGGAAGGAAAAGTGAAGCCTGCAAGGCATTATCTTTCTGATGCAATTGTGCAAACAGGAGCAGATGTTGCTGAGATTGATAATTCTCCTTGGTCTAATAAGCTAGTAGTAGCCAAGCGAGGACCAACAGAAGAGATAATACATATATAAGATCTCATTCTTTTATGCTGCTTAGTAATTACAAGCCCACAACCTTTTTTGTGCTTTGGTCGGGGATTTGAACCTGATCTTTTTTCCTTATATTATGCTTAATATGCCTATACTTTAGGACACGATATGATTAGTGATTACAAGTAAATCAACTATGGAAAATATTTTTTTTTTTAAAAAAAAATTTAAGATGGTGGTTGATTTTCTCAGGCTGCTTGTGCTGTGGTAAAAGAGCCAGCTCCATGCGGTCCGGGTCCTTGGAGTGGGGATGGAGGAAGGCCATGGGATGATGGAGTATTTTCTGGTATCAAGCAGATATTCATAACTAGAGCTGAAGCTATTTGTTCCGTACAGATTGAGTATGATAGAAATGGACAATCTGTGTGGTCTGTGAAACATGGAGGCAATGGAGGCAACGTTACAAATAGGGTATGCAAAATTCATTAAAACATAGATTCCTTGATTATCATACTTCTAGTTAGTTAATTTCTAATATATATATATATATATACATATTGTACAGGTGAAATTGGAGTATCCAAATGAAGTACTTGTGCGCATATCAGGATACTATGGGCCTGTGAGTAGAGATGAGATGCCGACGGTGATCAAGTCTGTCACATTTTACACCAGTAGAGGACAGTATGGCCCATTCGGTGAACAAATTGGTACATTTTTCATTCAACGACGACAGAGGGCAAGGTGGTTGGTCTGCATGGAAGGTGTGGGGCTTACTTAGATACAATTGGTGTACACATGCAGCACTGGATTGGAAATAATAGAACCTCGAAATCATCTCTTTTCAGGATTTTTAGTTGATCCTACTAATCAAGAACCATAAGCTTATGGTCATTATGGTAGATATTTTGCATCTTATTTGAACCAGACCAGGCATGATCATATGCCATTTTCGGTGTCTTTCAATAACTCTATGCCTTGCGTCGTATGAAATTGAAAAATAATTCTAAAGCTTATTATTGTTATCATTATTATTATTTTAAATAAGAAATGCTCGTTACCGTAGTCTCAACAGTGTCTAGCTACTCTTAGTAGGGTTGTGCAAATCATTAATCAAATCCAACCAAAAAAATTGAAAATTAAATTTTTTAAAAAAAATTAAAAGGAACTGAATCCAGCTTTAAGAATTAATCAAATCAAACTCAATTATTTTAATTTGATTTAGTTTGAAATTTCAGTTTTTTTATTTTTAAAATTTCTAAATTAAATTGTAATCATTTTTTTATATTTTTAAATTATTTATTTTAAAATATACTCATATTAAAAATAATTTATTTTTACTATGAATTAATTAAATAATAAATACCATTTAAATATTAAATGTTGTAGTATATTCAAATAATAAATATTATAATTTTGATTTGATTTCATTGAAATATTTTTGCTCAAAAGAGAACCAACCTGAATCAAAATCATGTTAATTTTTAAAAAATTAAATAAATTAAAAAAATCAAGTTAAACTAAATTAAACTGATTAATTTGATTAAAATTTTCAATTTTCAATTTGAGGTCTCTTGATTTTTGTGTAACTAACCACAAGCAATATGTTTCATTCTTGAGTTTGTTGAATTGAAACAGATTTTTCTGCGTCTAGCCTAATGAATTTACCGCAAATTACTTTGCTAAAATCTCTCAGCGGATACTTTGAGCGAACATCATTGGTTAGACAATGCTATCTCTTAGCCAATCAGAAATTAACTAGTTTCTAGTCGGATTTGTTGGGGGCAAATCCAAAGGCGTAGCTCGAGTGGGTCAAGGCTTGACTCGGTGGCCTAACAACCCAAAAGGCTCACTTCAAGTCGACTGAATAGAATCCATCATATGGCCCACGGACTTTCGGACTACAGACTAAAACATTCACTTTTTTAAGATAGAATCTTCAGTATTTTTAAAACTGAATCCATCAGTTGGTTGATTCATAATTTAATCAATGGAATTCAATTTAATTAATTTAATAATAAATAAAATCTAAAAAATATTATTAAATATATTTAAAAATAAAAAAATTATCAATATATTTATAATAAAAAAATATTAAAAAAATTGATCTAACTTGAATCAAAATAATTACTAATCTTATTTTTTATTTTATCAGTCCAATGATTTCTAAAATTTCTAAAATCTTTATTTTTACTCATGATGCTCAAACATTGACACTATCATTTTTCAAAAGAAGAAATTATGTCATCCTAGAAGATTTGGATTTCAATTTTTAGGGTAATACCAGAGTCTTTTTTCTTTAATAATAAGATTTTTTTTCACTCATAAATCGTCATATGATATCTATAAAGTATCAATATAAAATTGATTCTCGACGCAACTAATAATAATACATTAATTCAATTTCAAAATCATTATGATATATCATATTTATCATAAATTTTGTTTAATGACTTTATATTTTTTAATTGTCTATAAAAACTTAAATTCATATGATATATTAGATAGATTTAAGAGGAATTCAGTCACCAATAATACATCATCTTACATTAATCAATCTAAATCACAAAACTCTTATAAAAAAGAAGATAAATACTTTTAAAAAAATAAAATAAAAACTCGCATATAAAAAAAAGAAAATAAATGAACCCTTAATAATAATAAAAGCTAAAATAAACAAAAAAAACTTACGAAATAGGATGATATTATCTATCTTATTATGAAAATTAAGGATTTTTTTTTTTTTAAAAGGTATTAGGTATACTTCTCCAATCTATGAAAAAGAAAATAGTTCATGTTGGACTTGAGAATTTATCAAAAAGAAAAAAGAGATTCCTGATCGATAAAAGAGAGAAATTTCACCTATCAATCAAATATAATGTGAAATTAAAACAGAAACTACTCAAAATCCAACTGAAGTATTATACATTTTGATTAGGTGAATCAATTTAAAATAAGTTGAAACAAAAAATCAATTCGGAAAAGTTGAAATATAGGACCAGATATTGCTATCCATTGTAGGTGCCCCGATATATTAGGAGACCAATAATCCTAGGATAACCTTTCAGAATTTCGCTTTTTTTTAAGAAAAATATGAATATCATTGGCATATTAAAATTAGTACTATCTTAATACAAATATATAAACAAGTACAATCAAGAAATATAATAATATACTTATATTAAATTTTTTAAGGATTTGCAATTTTGTTGACAGAGTCTGATAACTTGAGTTTCAATATTTCTAGTAATGAAATATTAGTGGTTATTTTGATCATATTTCTCGTAATGAATTTAACGATATATAAATTTTTATATGCTTTAAATGAGTTTAATTATATATTCTTATATTTTTGTAAACAAGTTTAATTATATAAGTAATTCAAATTTTTATATGCTAGTGAAATTTTTGTCAAAACTTTAAAATTATCAAAATAGGTTAAAATCATGAAATTGAGCGTAATTTTAGTCAATTCATGTATTTATAGTGTAATTTTTAAGAAATTTGTGTAATTTCTAGTAAAATTTGTGTAAAAAATACTGAAAAATTAATTGAAATATCTTTTATATTTATGTAATTTACTATTTTGACCTATATATTATCATTAATTTTGATAAAAATGTAGATTGGACTAATATTGTATTCAATTTTATTATGCTAGCCTATTTTAAAAATTTTTAAAATTTTTACTAAAATCGCACTAATACATAAAAATTTAGATTTAAATTACTATTACGCCAATAACAAATGATCTAAAATTGCATACTAGTAATACATCAACGAAAACCTTACCAGATGGTTCTTCGAACAGACTAAGGAAAACCAAAAATATGGACAAAAAATGGGGAAAAATAGAAAATTAGTAGACAAATAATAAATTTAAGAGTGAAATTTTATTAATATAGTAAAATTCAAAATATAAAAGGTGGGTCTGTCTAAGAGAAAGAAAGGAAATCTTTGTTCAAAAAAGGTGAATGTTTTTTTACAAGTTCTATGTGAATTTACAACAATATTTAACAAACGTAATCTTGATATGTTGCTCAAGTGTTATAAAAGAAACGTTTTTTTTTTTTTTTATTGTGTTCGAATATAGTGAAAAGTTGTGAAAATTAATTTCTCATGTATTCATTAAGAGATAATGTATTAAGCGAAGTTACATGATAAACTAAAATATTTTTAAAAATATTCAAATAATTAAAAAGAAAAAAAATACCAGCTATACTCTTACCGTTAAGAGATTTTCTAGGTCTAATCAGCATATATAAATTTCGATGGTTTGATAATTGTTATACGATATAGAATCTACAGTAAAAGAAGGTAGTGTAGCTTGAGACATGAAAGAAATTGGGAGTGTATTGCCGTAGCCTGGCTATCATTACAAACAAACCCATTAGCTGTCTTAATGAAGCTACACAACCTTTCAAATCAATCATTATTGTGTTATTTGCCGGATTTATTATTAACATGATCACAGCCAGCCAGCTTTTTGTATTATATGCATACAGGTGAAAAGGGTAGAAAGCACTGAACATAACCATATGATCTCAGCCGCGAATTCGATTAGGAAAATTGTGCTAATTTATATGGATTTAATTAATTACACCAGGCAGTTCAATCGTTATCCAGATGAAAAACCTTGTTGCTAATTACATGATGACTGGACCTTAATATATTGGCATCTGTGATGGCTTCAGAAGTTGCCAAAAGCATTAAAGACGAAGGAAATTAGCAAGATTACAACATATACAATGAAGTCGACCTCAGTTATGAATAATTCAGGGTACAGTTAAGTTGCCAGGTTCCATCATCCCATTGGATTGTAATTACATTGGGATTATTGGGGGTGATGATATGTCCATGTCATGCATGGGACCCATCATATATAACAAATCCATCCATCTCCTTAATAATGGACCAAGATTTTGTGTTGGATTTTTATTCCTCTGCATGCCCTACCATTGGCATTGCATGGAGGAACATACCACATTCCGCTCTCACGCTTAGGGTTTCTTTTGTTTTGAGGACAACAACATGTTTATAACATGTCCAGTATAACCAACAAAATATTCAAATAATAATATCTCAATTCCTTAGCATACATCAATTATTTAGTCTTAATCCACGCATGCATTGAGTGTTCAATCATCTCTTTACTAATTTCTCAACCTCCCTTCCTGCTTTCTGATGCAAGAAAATTCCCTAAACTAATCAAATCATCTATTTTCTAGTGTTTTAAAAACCAAACCGGCCGGTCGAACCTGTAAAATTAAAAACCAAATTAATGACTGGTTCGATTTTCAAGATTATTTTTATATTTTTTAAGTATTTTAAATACATTTACATATACTTTTAATATTTTTTTTATTTTTAATATTTTGAAATTTTATTTATTATTAAATTAATTGAACTAATCCGATTAAATCGATTGACCCATAAATCAGTCAACTGACCGGTTCATTGACCGATCCCATTTTTAAAACATTGATATTTTCATTGAAACGACATAATATAATATAATAAAATCAAGAAATCGCGTATGCCAACTATATGATACGTATTCAAATTTTAAAGGAAACAGAACATGCAAGCTTGAAGGTCAAATATATTTAAGTTACTCTTCAATTATTAGCGAAAGATCATATTAATACATTACTTTCAATTTTATTAATTTAACATTTAATTTTTATTTTTACCTAATTAAGCTCCTATAATTTTATTGTTTACCAATTAAATATAAATTCCTGATGTCATTTATTTTGCATGTAAATAATATGCTTTAAGGCAAGTGCATGGTTAAATAATATTATATTTCAATTGGCTCATATTTTAGAGTATGTTTAGCATTGCTATTGAAAAAAACTGATTTTAAGATAAAAATTCAAGATATCTTCTCTTATAATTGATTATAACTTTTGTCAATATGACTTTTATGGGTAAAAAATTTGATTTTGAAAAAAATCTTAGCTTTAAAGCTTTTATAAAATTATATTCAAAAAATCTGTAATCAGATTTGAGAAAAAATATTTTATATTTTTTATCTCAAAATCAGATTTTTTTTAATAGCAATACCAAACATGAATACCTTAATTCATTTTTTCTTTAATTTTATATTATTCTCTCTTTCTAACAAATGATAGAAATTTGTACAAAATCAGAAACGCCAAAATCAATGGCTCACTAACTCCTTTCCCACCTTTCAAACAAGCGAAATTATTCATTGCTTAGTTCTCCTTTTCGCGCCATTTTGAAGGCTGGTCTTCGTAAAGGGGTTGGGTCTAGGAGGGGCTGGTGGACACCCTAACTTTAGTGTCTAAAACCATCTAATTGGTTTTGGAGAAGGTAGAAGGTCGATAGGAGGAGATTGATAGGTTTCTAGCTGGTCAATCATTAATGTGTCGAGTAAGAATTTTGCGGTTAAATGGTAGTTGTAGAGAATTAGTCGGTGCAGATGGTGGTGTGGAGGAGGATGGAATTTTGGATAGGTAAGATTACGAGGCGTAATAATGGGCAGTGAGAGATTGAAGAGGAGACACTTGATGGTGATATAGGGTTTGTGCTATATCAGTGGTTGTGGTTTGGAAATGAGAAATGGAATAGGTAGGAAAAGCAGGAGATTTTAGGACGGTGACATTGAAGCCACGAGTGAGATGAGTGGGGTTGGGTTTAGAGCAGTGGACGAGAAAGACGAGGAGAATGCGGCAGTTG
The DNA here is from genome assembly GCA_949677035.1 of Omphalea diandra. Classification (NCBI taxonomy): domain Eukaryota; kingdom Viridiplantae; phylum Streptophyta; class Magnoliopsida; order Malpighiales; family Euphorbiaceae; genus Omphalea; species Omphalea diandra. Next base: position 35,575 of record CATIWR010099682.1, on the reverse strand, counting down.
TGATTGCAGGCACAACAGATTTCGTAGCAGTGAGTGTTGGCGCTTAGTATCAAGAGGCAAACTATTTTTTGTCCTTTTTAGATTTGTTTATGATCTTGAATTGAAGCTGTTAGATTGGGAGAGAAAGAAAGAAATTAATTTGAGTGATGAAGATAAGAATTACATCAGCGGGATTTTTTTAAAAAATTTTCTAATTATTTGATTATTTTCCTAAAATTGAATAATAAAGATGAGAACTATAGGAGTTGAATTAAGGAGGGAGATGAAACAATTCAGATTAAAACAATGAACTATTTTTGTCTAATCAATTAATGAGTTTATGAAAATAATTATATGAAACTCATGCTGTTATCAATAGTAGATATTTAATGAAATAAATATATATTGAGACGTTAAAGAAATCACAATCAAAGATGACATATTAAAATAATCTTTTGCGAATAATTTTAAAGCAATTTATGCATTTATCCTAGATTTACTTACTTAGAACTTTAGATTGATTTTAAATTTTAACAGAAATTTCAATTTGTATCAATAAAATAACTATGATTAATAAATTATTTTAATATTAGCCTTATTGTAAAATACTTTGATACCACTTTATCAGAGAGGAGAGAAAGATATAAAACAATAAGAACTTAACTCAATTTTTTATGAATTTTCTTTTTTTATGCCAAAAAACATATTATTCAATTAATTGAAAAATGCTTATATTTATTTTTAATTAAATTTAAATTAATCTGAAAATATGAATGAAAAAATAATTTTATAAACATAATCACTGTAAAAAAAATTATTTGTTTTTTATTCATTGATATATTATTGAAGAACTCTTATCATTATTATTAAGAGTTTTGCCTATTATATAATTAATGGTGGTTGACCTGTAAATGTTAAAGAAATAAGTGTTAGGATATTATAAATATTGGTGAACACTACAGTGTAGTTTTTATTATTACACTATAATGTCGTAATTAATAATTTATCGTTAGATTATATAAAAGTTATTATTTACTATTGGATTAGATACCGTTGGATTAAATGAAAGTTATTATTTATCATTGGATTAGACCACATTATTTAATGACATTATAGAAAACATTATTATAGAATTCACCTATAAAAATTAGCTATTTCATATGCTAAAGGCCATGTTTGAAATAAATTATGCCAGAAAAGAAAATAAAACAATTTGTTTACACACACACACACTATATATATATATATGTATTCGATGTAGAAAGTAAAAAACGAAAACGATTGTTTTGGTCTGCCAAGAAACCAAAATGAGAAAACTACCAAGTGGGGGATTGAGCTGTAAATTTAACCTTCCATGCACTCCTTTTTCTAAAGCCTATTGATTTAGTCAGAAGCTAGGGTTTTTAAATCGCAAAATTATAATGATATAGCTTGGCTACCTTATAAACTGAGATTGAGAAAGAAAAAGAGAAACAAAAGAAGAATCTAACCTAAGGAATAAATTAATGTGAGGGAGAAAAAGAGGCTGATTCTCCTCAATTTGTACATGCATAGAAAGTAAAAAGAGTGGGTGTGTTAAGTTCTTTGTCGAGAAAGTGACAGTTGTGGAATCCCTACTTTTGTTGCTTTTGCACGTCGAGCGGAAGAAAGAGAGAGAATAAAAATCCCATATTTTGTATCGTAAAAGGAAGGTTTCGACTTAAAAGAAAGACAAGGTGATGTTCTGATAACGGAAAGAGATACAAAAGATTTCACAATAAGATGCCAACAACAACAAAAAAAAATTGGGGCCGAAGATGGAATCCTGCTCTGGATATTAGGTGTAAAGAGAAAAAGACCGACCAAGATCAGAATTTCCGCTGTTTAGTTTCATAAAGAGGGTGATAAATATGGAAGAGAAGAAAGCCATACTAATGGCAACCCTAATATTTCTTTTGGTGCTCTGTTCAACCTAATAATGATCAACAATCCTCAATTGACTCAAATGCACTTATTTTCTTTTTTTTTTTTAAATATAGTTATTAATGAGAATTTAATTCAGTAATAATAAAAATTCATTTAAAAAAGTTACAAATTTAAAATAATTAATACACAAAAAACCATATATAATATCTAATTAATATATAAATAAAATAATATGCCAAAAAGAATAGCCATATTTATTTCTCTCGTGTAAATGAAGAGTGGATGTATATAATCCAAGACCCTTTATTGCCATGGAATTTTCCTTTTAGCTCAATGTGGAAGCTTGCTAGAATATATTACTTAATTAATATAAAAGTGGTTAAGAGCCCAAAATGAATTTCATTCAATCAAAATAATTAATTAAATGAAACTAGAACATTTATGTTTTTGTGTTCTTACCTGATCGATAATTAGAAATACGGTTGGCTAGTATGCATCCATTCACTAATTGGTGTGGTGGGTCATCACTTTTGTACCTAAAATTATACCAGGTCACATGGCATGAGCATGTAATTGATATAAAAATTTCTCTGATCAATATTTCTTCACATTTTTATGTCTATCCATAGACCTGATTATTGGATGTGTGGTTTGTAAATGGTCTTGGTCTTTGCTCATTTGATATAAAATTGCCAGAAAATAATGCCAAGTTGTCAGAAGTTGATGATACATGCAATTATTTAGTTAATCTCCCAAACATATCCATATTGTAAGCAATAAGCAAATTAAAATATAATATAATAAAATATGAATTTTCATGTTCAAGGTATAATTCAAATCAAATGATTGTCACACGATTAAAGAACTGGGTACCTAAAAAGAATGCCACATATTCTTCTATACCCAATAAAAACTGAAGGCACTAAGAAATTAATTGATCTTATATAGTATAATAATGTGTGATTATATCATTGTGATATATTATAAGAATCCAATCTCTCAAAGAACTTTGTGATCTATTATTGTATTTAAAAAATTGATGTTTATGTTTTAAATGCAATAAAAGCCAACATTGTGTTTTAAATTGAGAATAGTTTCCTCAAACAAAAAAAAGAAAAAAAGAAAAAAAAAGGTGCTAGTCAACTTCGGCAGCGAATGACCAATAGATTTCCTTGACAACATTTATTTAATTTATGCGCACTATTATTCAAGATAAAATAATACTACCATATCGTATAGCCGAATCGCTTGTACAAGCAATCTGCCAAAGAGAGAATATTATTATATACTAATATACAGAGAGAAGCATAGATAGTAAGATCTCCTCTTTTAAGAAAAAGAGTTGTCATGAAAGTTGCACTGAGACTGCGCAACAGCAACCCACTTCATAAAAGGACTTGATGATTAATAATTCTTTTCTGTCCTTCTAAAAAGATTTAATCTTTAAATATTTTTGAAGATACACTGTGTTGGATTTTCAACATATTAAGACTTTCTATAAGGAATTTTGTTCACACTTGTATTCTACCCGCAGAGAAGCTAATCCGTGAACAAATTTGGGTTTAATTGTGAATAAATTTGAGTGATTGGTAGTAAAGGAGCAAATTAGAGAGAGTGTGGATAAATTTATATTTTAGTTTTGGATCACTAATAACTACAATTATCTATGCCAATGCAGCATATTATCCATTAATTATATTTACTTAATAATAATAAAAAAGAAGCAAATTAGAGAGCATGGACAAATTCATATTTTTAATTTTGACTCATTTTAACCACAATAATCTAAATTAATATGGAATGAGGGCCCATTAATTATATTTAACTTTATGAGGACAATATTTCCAATTGACGCCCTTAATATAAATGGGTTGGTTGATTTAAAGCATGTGAACCATCTAATTGTATTATCACTATCAGAGCTATTAAGACAAATAACCTTATGTATTCTTGATCAGTATAAGACTAAGATTTCATTATATCGGCATTATTCATCACTATAGGATTCAAATAATAAGATTTCATTATATTGGCATTATTCATCACTATATGATTCAAATAATACTTTTGTTTTGTTGTTTTTTTCAATGTGTGCAAATTATTATTGTATGTCTTGTTTTTTCTTTTTAGCAAAATTAATCGAGTTGAAGGTGTGCAATTAAGGGTGAGACATACATAGATGAAGATGGGAAAGGGCTCTCTTATCTTGTTGCTTCAACAAACTATATACGAATGATGTCTTGTTTCGTTAACTAAAGGACACAACAAAGGTAGGAAAAAGTTTAAAATATTTTTTTGTCATTTTTAATGAACAAAGAAACATGAGTAATCACAGACATGCAATATTGGACTTTGACCGATGATAATCCAAGCTAGTTTGTAGTAGCTAAAACAGACAAGAAATTTACAGATTTCAACTATTTCACACAGAGACAGAGTGTTCAAATGCATTTAAAATTCGAAAATTTAACAAAAGAGGTGACATAAAGAAATGTATAGGTTAGGTTAGCATTGGAGTAGAGTCGATGTGTATGGTCGAACCACAGCCAATGAACCATAGGTTCTCATCTAATATTCTGGTCCTACATGTTTCTTGATACATATTTAATCTATTTCATAATAAATATTATTTAATATATATATATATATATATATATATATAGAATTATATTTCATATATATTATTATATAAGTAAAATATTAAAATTTTTTTAATTAATTATTTTTATAAATTATTATACACATTATAAAAAAAAATTATTATAAAAAATTAAAATTAAAAAATAATTAATATTTATAGATAATATCATGTGATAAATTTTTTTTTAAAACGACTTTTAATTTGAATAGGAGAAAGTACAACCTAGAGTCTTTTTTTTTTTTTTCCATTGTCTGGAAATTTTGGTTCATGGAACCCAACTTCTTGTTCGCAACTGAAAATTTAATAAGCGTTTGCTCAGAAATTTAGTCAAACACAGCTGATAAAGACTAATGTCCTCGCACCAAACAAGTCTTTAGCGTCGGTATAAAAAGGATTCAATAGATCGACGTAACTATAGGCCATATATTCTACTTACTTAATTATTCAAAACCATCCTTACATATTCCCACGATTATCATAAAGATCCATTTGATCTTTATTCAAAACCATCTTTCAATTGCGCAGATAAAGGTGTTTATTCCATGCAAAATTTAGAAGTACACTCAGATAGTTCGATGTTTAAGACAGATTGGTCTTTTGAAAATGAAGGTAAGGTAGAGTGTTATGAGGATATAAATTTACCCTTACTCTTTTTTTTTTGTTTTTTAATGGAGTCTTACTCTATTTACAGGGCTAAACTGAGAAAATGCAGAGTAATTATCTTCTTATCTCCTGACCATTTTCCCCTTATCAAATATTTTAAGATATTATTGTTTTTTTTTTTAGGCGAAGAATTAAGAATGAGATTCATCTGAACCGAGACTTCGAAAGTTATAAATTCATCATAGTTTATTATAGTTGGGACTTCAGTCGTGACTCGACGTTGTTCCAACCATTGTAAATGGTTGCCCAATCATGCTTAAGCGGAGAGCTCCTTTGAGTAGAAGGAAAACTTATTTACTTTGACTGTGTAAGATCAATTAATAGAATAATGTTTTTACAATTGAAAAATAATTATTTTATGCATCATTATATTTAGAATCGTCAGATATTTTCAGTGACCATAATTTTTTTTTTTTTGTTGGAGTATGAATAGGTGGTCTCCACATAATTATCAATCCATATTAGCCCAACTCATTAATTATTATTTATTTTTAAAAAGAAAACCCTATCAAAATTAATTAAAAGTAGTATATACAAGATAGATGTTTGATAATAAACAATTACTAGCTCATTAAGCAATTATTTTATTATTCACAAATAATTCTTATATGATATCCGCTTGAACTCAATCTATATATATATATATATATATATTAGCAAACTCAATTAATAATTACTCATTAAAAAAATTTAAGAAAAAAAATACTATTAATTTGAGATGGTAATTAGCAGCAAACTTAATTGTACAATTACCATAAATCAAGAAAGATAGATAGTTGTTGTTACCAAATTGCAATCTAAGGGTTAGATATTGTGAATTTGGTTGGAATCAAAATAGAATAGGAGTAATAATAAAGTATCATCATCAGGTGGATGGGCAGAGAGAGAGAGAGGAGAGAGAGAGAGAGAGGAGAATCTTTTTATTGGCTGCATACAACAACATCGTCCAGTGTCTGTACCCACGTGAAGCTTCGGTTGCTCAGGTCCCCACACAGATCTTCCGTATCCACAAGTGGCCCTTCTTTATTTATTTATTTATTTTTCCCTAACCCAAAACCAAAACAGGAGGAAGGCCCCATATACGCCGTTTCATCCCTGCTCTCTCACACGTGTCTCTCATTACGCACGTGAGCTCCACGTGTTCTCCCCTTCTTCTTTCTCACTCCTTTTGTCCTATAAAATGAAAGCCTGCATCTTATATTCTAGACACCCATTTGTCACGCTTATCTATCTCCCTTTTCTCTATCTACAGGAAAACATATATAAAAATTTTACTACAGATCAAGAAAAGAAAGAACATGTAAATGCATTTCTTTATTTTTTTTCTTGAAACTGTTTCTTTGTACGTTATAAATGCAACTGCAACGTGAAAAAAGGCAAAGGAGAAGCAAACCTGTGTGCATGGCGTACCATATCGTTAAAGCGCAATCCGGCTTACGTTAGCCCACCCACCATATTTCTTCCCTTTCTCTCTACCCTCAACCACTCCTCTTCTCCGCCGTCTGCGCATTTTCCTTATCCGTTCCCCCTTTTTTTTATTATTTTTTTCGGCCTTAGAATCAAACGCTAAATAAGTGAATAAAAAACGAGAGAGAGGAAGAGAGATTAAAATGGCTGCTAATAAGTTTCTGTTGACGTTTGCTATCTGTCGGTTGATTACAACCGTAGGGTTGACCCTGGATCCCGCGGAACTACTCCGGCTTGGAACCGACTGTCAACTCAGCTTTGACCCGTCAGACGTGGAAAACGCTTCGCTTGATTTTGGGTTGCTTAACCGAGCCGAGCCAATGGCCGTGTTGCACCCAGCTTCTGCGGAAGACGTAGCGCAGCTGGTACGCGCAGCTTACAACTCGGCTCGTGGTTTCACTGTGTCCGCTAGGGGTCATGGGCATTCCATAAACGGACAGGCACAGACAAGTAATGGAGTAGTGATTGAGATGAGCGGCGGCTCGAGAGTAAGAAGTGAGGTTGGCTGGGGAAAGCCGGCTCCACCTCTGGTATCAGTGAAGGATATGCATGTAGACGTGTGGGGAGGAGAGCTGTGGATAGATGTGCTGAGGAGCACGTTAGAGTATGGAGTGGCACCAAAATCATGGACCGACTACTTGTACCTTTCAGTGGGTGGTACCTTATCAAATGCAGGGATAAGTGGGCAAGCTTTTAATCACGGGCCTCAGATTGGGAATGTTTATGAACTTGACGTTGTTACAGGTTTAATTTCACTTCCTTATTGCATGGCTTATGACTTGATTAATTAACATTAATATATTTTGTTCCTAATTTGTTGTTTTCAACTGTAAATTACTCTCTCCGTTTTAAATAAATGTCGTTTTAAAGAGAAATTTTCATTCCATAATGCATGACGAATGCATGACGTTTTACAATTGATGAACATTAATCAATTTTTTTCAACTCTATCATTTTTCTCTTTCACAATAATTATTTATTTTTAGAGTATATAATAATTTATAAAAATAATTAATTGAGAGTAACATAATTTTTTTATATATTAAATATAATTTTTAATATACGTGTAAAAATTTTAAATAACATCTATTAAGAACTGAGAAAATATTAATTATATGCAATTATTTAAATTTTAAACATCTATTAATAAATTGATAAAATATTAATTAAATGCAATTATTGTTGTTTTGTGGTGAACTAACGTTATTTAATTGTTTGGCTGCGTTAGATTTTTTTTGGAATTTTTGGTATTCTTGTCCGAGTGTTTGCTTCAAGCTGCTGAAGTTTCAACTAGATGATGGATTCTGTTGACATGGGATGCGATAAGACAGTTTTTGTCTTGAGCTAGCACTATTTTCCTTCCCTTTTTTTTTTTTTTTTTTTGGCCTTAATTTAAAAGTTGTGCATGAAAACATTTAATTTTGGAGTATATTCTTTCATTCCCTTTTTTAGTAGAATTAGTATGTAGTTCACGTTTAGTGCTGTACTCCAACTGTTTCCAATTATTTTGATGTCAGGCAAAGGAGAGATCTTGACATGCTCAGAAGAACAAAACTCAAAGCTGTTTCATGCTGTTCTTGGTGGTCTAGGTCAATTTGGTATCATCACTAGGGCCAGAATTGCTCTTGAACCAGCTCCCCAGAGGGTAATCTGTTTGTTCCATCAATAATATGCTCAAATAATTTAATGTTTGTTGTAAGCATAATATAAGTGGTGGTTACCTAATAAGAACCATTTAGCTAATAATGAATAAAGTGACATGCAGTTGATAAATTCTTTTTAAGGAAATCTTTTCAGACCTCTGTATATCATAATAATAATAATAATATTCACATACAGTGAAATAATTGATTTAAATGGTGACTGAATTATAGTATTAATAATATAGTTATAATTAGAGGGGGTCTGAATTGTTTTTCTGGTGAGACATCTAAAACAAAAGGTTTAGGAAAGAAAATTTTCCTAGTATAGTTAATGACAAAACCCAAGAAGCATTATTATTCGTGAAGGGTCCTTTTCATATGAACTCTTTTAACCCATTCAAATGGCTGTTCTAAAGCTGGCAATCTTGTTGACGTTTCGTTTTGCCTCTTAACGTAATCTTATTTTTCTAGTGTGTTGTTTATTATTATTTTTGTTAGGTGAGGTGGATCAGAGTACTCTACTCCAGCTTTTCGTCCTTTACCAGAGATCAAGAGTACCTCATTTCCCTGAATGGAAACCCACCTAGCCAAAAATTCGATTATGTTGAAGGTTTTGTCATTGTAGATGAAGGTCTTATCAACAACTGGAGATCCTCTTTCTTTTCCCCTCGTAACCCAGTTAAGATTAGCTCTGTTGCTTCTAATGGAGGTGTTCTTTACTGCTTGGAAATCACCAAGAACTATAATGATTCCACTCTCGACACCATTGATGAGGTATATATATATATATATATATATAGATGCACACTAGCAAAGCAAGCCTTACTTTATCTTCTAACTCCTAAAATTTAAATTTTTTCAAGTTTTGACAAAATTATTAATTCTTTTAATTTTGATAAAATTAATTAAAACTAATAAAATTTGACAAATCTAGCTAAAATTCAAATTGATTAAAACAAAATGATGCGTCACATTAAAATCTTAACATAGTATTAATTGATGTTGATAATTAATACTAATTGATTTTACTATTTTTTTTATAAAAATTTATGTAAGTTGATTTGTCACATCATGTGATCCATTATTTTATTTTGATCAATTTAAATTTTGATTAGATTTACTAAAATTTTATTAGTTTTGATTAATTTTGCCAAAATTAAAAGGATTGGTTAATTTTATCAAAATTTGAAAAGATTTAAATTTTAGGAGCCAATAAATTTTATTTTAATTATTCTTATTCTTTGAAAGAAATCACAATATCATAATTCTAAAAATCATTCAATTATTCTTAAACAGCTTGTTTTAATCAAATAAGATGAATTAACCATCAAACATTCTCAAAAGATACTCATGCATTCAACACTATCCTTCAATTTTTTTTCTCCTAACAAATGCATCCTTTAACCATCAGATCAGTTTCTTATCCTATCTTTTGGACTTCTTTGACTAATTCTATTAATAGCAGTATTACTAACTATATAGTATAATACAACATATTCCTGGCGGTTATGTAATTATTGGCTGCTCCAACACTATAAGAGTGATTTTACTATATAAGAGTGAGTTTATTAAGTCCTTAAATAAACTCACAATTTTTTTTTTTTTCATATCTCATATTAACACCAACTCAGTAATAATATATATATCTTTATGGGTGCACTATAACACCTGTGTACCTAGTCTTGAAAAAAAACAAATCTACGATTATCAAATTTAGTCACTATAGCTATAAAAATATGGTTTTGTCTATAGTAGGTGGCCTCTTAAGATAAACTAGCTAATTAATTGATATAATATACCAAGAATAGCAAAGTATTTCCAGACTATGTTATATTTATAACATTTGTCTTGCCAATCTTGCAAGCTGTCAACAGCCCAATTTTTTCTTTTCATGCCTTTTTTTCCCTCATTTTCTTAACAATAATAAGTTCTCATCTCCCGAATAAAATCAAGAGTTTTTACAGCTCCACTCTAAATCAGGAGTTAACAGTTAAAATTTATTCTCTTTCTACTTTCTTTTTTTTAAAAAAAAGTTGAATAAAACTCAGAACCTTTTATTACATATAAAAAATGAATTATTTTTTAAGGTAAAAAATTGGTTTATTTGAAGGGTAAAAGTCATTTTCATCCATTTATATAATTGTTGCACTCTCTTATATATATTATTTATATAAAATTAAGTTAGCAAAAGAAGTTCATCTAACTAATTATTGACTAGCTAGTTAAAATTTTAATAAATTGGAGTCTTAATTATTAACAAGTTAGAACCTTCTATAACAACAAGCATTATTGCGGGAATCCAAACACATATATAATTGGACCACTCAGAACTACTCCTAGATTGCATGATTCAGAGATTAAACACTAAGTACATATTTTAAAACGCGAGTCCTAGTACAAAATATATGCAAGAAAACATGGAAGATCGAGTGTAATCTATGACCCTCATCTTATCCAACGCAACTTTTCTATTTTCAATTGGAATTAAATATAACAAAATCTATACGAAGTAAATCTATGGGCCGACCAAAGCCCACCAAAATTATTCCCCTCTAATCAATCTCAATTCCAGGAGTTAATTAATTAAGGAAAAAAAAAAAAAAACTGATTGGAATCGAACTTATTTGTCGTGACAAAAGCAACTGTCTTTAGCAGCTTTTTTTTAGTACTTTGATTATATATTCTAATGAGAAATTAAAATTCTAATCAGTCATCCGTGCTAACCGGACTCGTATTAATATATTAATTAACTGCGCAGGAAGTGGAGTCATTGTTGAAGAAGCTGAATTTCATCCCATCATCAGTGTTCACAACGGACCTTCCTTATGTTGATTTCTTGGACAGAGTCCACAAGGCCGAGTTGAAACTGAGATCTAAGGGTTTGTGGGACGTGCCACACCCTTGGCTCAACCTCTTCGTTCCCAAATCAAGAATTGCTGATTTTGATAAGGGGGTCTTCAAGGGCATTTTGGGCAATAAAACAAGTGGCCCCATCCTCATTTACCCCATGAACAGAAACAAGTAAAGTTTCTTCTCTCTCTCCTTACTATATTATATAAATTTTAAAAATAAGGAAAGTGATTGTACACTTATCACTATTTGAATATATATATAGTGATCATATAAATATAAACTTATTATAAATAATAAGTAAATAATGTTAATTTTATATATTAAAATTAAAAATAAAATGTGATTTAATATATTTACAATTATTATATTTAATTACAGTATTATAAAATTTATTACTGTAGAATTTACTTAAAGAATTATATTTTGACATTTAAATAAAAAAAGCAGCCAAGTGAATGCCGTTAATGTACTTATAAAGGCTCTATACCTAAAAAAGTCCAAAAATAATGAAAATGATTTGGTAGATGTTCTAATACTAGTGCTAGCAACTAGCAAACATATAGCAATGCGTGCAACATGCAACAACCTATTATATATACATGATATGATATATGGGCTCATGGCGACACATATACTTCTCCCATCAGGTGTCGTTATATTTGGAGGCAAACTATATATAATAATCACATCTGCATGCATACGTATTCTTGGAATAAAACCATTAGAACAGATCTAAAACTAAAAAAAATGAAAGACGCAAGAATGAATAATTCCAGAAATAATAGTAATTGTTTAGGGTACAGTAAGAGTTAGGCATTGGATCAACATCTGGCAATTAAGAGGCCTATTGTCCTTTCCTTGTCTGGATGATCATAATTGTGGGTTATACCACAGCCATGTCTAAAGTAACCATATAATATCAATTGCCTAGCACACATCCAAAAGAAAGAGAGATAAAATTGTAAGGGACTTGGAATTGTGCTTTTTACATTTTTGCATGATCCATAGCAAGATGATCATGCTTAACCTACAAACTTAAACTTGCTTCTAGCTATAGCTATATATTCTTTGATCTTATTTAATTTTAAATATAATATTCAAGGTGATATATATATTATATATGAGGAAAAAAAATCAATTGGGCAAAAGTGAAGATGAGAGAGACGACAGGGTAAAAAATGAAATGATATATGGTGGTCCAAGATAAAATGAGGACGCGTGGCACGGAGAAACACGTGGCGTAGCCAGAAAGGGAGAACATTGAAAATATGTTATAAAAAATGCCAGCTAGGATTGAAAAATACTTTCTTGACTGGAACACAACAAAATCGACGGTAAATGATAAAGCAGTGGAAAGATTCTGGTGTCAGGGGGATCTTCGGCCGTGGCCCCTCTTGTGATGGGATAGGAGTCCCATGGTCTATTGTGTCCATTGTCTTATTAATTTCAGCTAGTTCCGCGAACATTGCCGTTACTGCTCACGATTCATCATTTCTTCCTTAAATTTTTTGACTGACTCATCCATATGACGACCTGTCTTAATTTTCTTGTAACTATGTTGTAGTACTAGCTAGTTTAAGGGAAAAAAATAAAATAATAAAATGAAATAGAATAAAAAGGCTTATGTGAGCTGCATGTTGCACTGCATGCTTACAGTGGGTGGTGATGTTGCGCAGGTGGGACCAGAGGAGCTCGGTGGTGACACCAGATGAGGACGTGTTTTACCTTGTGGCTTTGTTAAGATCAGCTCTCGACAAAGGAGAGGAGAGCCAGACATTGGAGTACCTGAGCAATCAGAACCGTCAGATCCTCAGATTCTGTGATGATGCTGGGATCAAAGTGAAGCAGTATTTACCTCATTACACTACGGAGGAACAATGGATGGACCACTTTGGAGATAAGTGGTCCCAGTTTTACCACCATAAGATGGAATTCGACCCCCGGCGCATTTTAGCTACTGGCCAACGTATATTCATGCCTTCCTTTGCTTCTTCTTCTTCCTTAAATACAGTGAGATCGTGGTGATGACACGCAGATACTTGCACTCGTAGTACACTTCAATAATGATAGTATATTTAGGATTATTCTTGTACATGTTGGTTAAATGGGAATTCAGATCACTCTCTGTAATTTTAGGTAGTAGTAATAAACATTTTTGTATTTTTTAGGATTTTAAAAAAAAAATGACAAAGGGAGGAGGGATGGGTTGGGGTCCACAGATAATGGAGATCACATGTCATGTCATCTTGTTGACTGCAGAGCGCCGTGATCTCGACCGATCATTTTATAAACAGCTCAAATACATTGAATCCTCTTCCATCAAGGGTTGGTTTTGGTTATAATTTGTTTACATGCTGAAATATCATTTTGTCAGCTAAGGAGTTAGCGATCAGTACTAGTATATGTTCATGTAGTTTCGCTATCCAACTTTTTCCTCCTAATGCTAATCACATGGTCCACATATTGGGCCCTATAACAAAATGCAATCGGTTAGAGGTCTCTGAGTCCATTCATAATCGGTGGTTAATCACTTGGTAGGTTAAATGTTGTTCAGTAAATAATTCGCGGACAAAACAAGAAGTATGGCCTCTGTTGGCATACACTAAATCCCCATGTCTACATGTAAATATTTCGCGCTCTCCACTTCAGCTAGAACTTTGTTTTTATCCTGGATAGCGTACAGCAACAGCCTCAGAATAGCTCACTTTTATCATCTTTAAAACTGCATTACATGAAAACAATTCTTTTTTTAAAAAAAAAATTGCCACAACAATTGCAAATGTACAAATGCCATTAACCGTGCACAATGCCTTCCCCGTTCAAGTACAGTAGCACCCGTTGACGACAAGACTGCAACATAAATCAACAAGGTCCAAATAGAATACCTAGCATACGACTAATTAATTTGCAGTATCCTCCACTTCAAGTTGCTTCCCAAATGTTCTCAATGCAAGTGAATATACTGTTTTCCTCTTCATGGATGTTCCTTCAGCAACCAATTTGACAGCCTAAAGTGCACATTAATGTACTCATAATCAGAGTTTGTACATGTCACAAATAATTAAGGCTGTAAGGTGGCATCACTGAGGCACCGCCACTTCAATTATAATAAGCCTGGGATGAATGTCACTATCATAGCATATTGATTTACAAAGGCTAATGTTCATGCGGGAGCCACATTAAGTTTATAAGTAGATTCCTGAAACGATGCACATGTATCAGATATCTTTCCAATGATTTTGGTAAGATGCAAAATGAGCTTTTCATGAACACTTGAGGACTAATAAAGTAAACATGCTTTGCTGTTTTCACCCTGTCAGATTAATGACTCTACTCATATCCAGGGAGACAAACTAGTGAAAAGATTAAAAAGAAAAAATTTCACACTCTCAATTTATATTAAATAATGGCATTAGATTTAAAAATTGCCCAAGTTAACTCACATTTCTCTAAATCAATCTTCTGGAGAGTTCAGCACAAGAAAAAATGAATTCGTACCACTCCTTTTGTGATATATAAAAACTTAACTCCGATCAAAGAAGTCATTACCATAGATAGACTGTGCCCACTGGAGATCAGGTCCCCCAATTCATGCTCTAGCTGACTTTCTGATGGAAGTTCAACCAAATTTGCCTTCCCCTCAATTAGCAGTGTGATCTCCCCCTTAGGTTGGCGATCTGAAAATACTTCTTTTGCTTCCCCCAGAGTACCCCGCCAAAACTGTTAACAGAAAGATCATGAAATTACTATTGGATACACGGATTGTTAAATGAATTGGTGCCACACTGACGATAAAGAGCTTAATTAGCACTACAAATTTTCTTTCGCTTGATACATTGGAGTTCTTAAAGACATTACAAGTGAGCTTCCAAAGATGACCTGTATTTCATTGAATTAAGATAGTGATTTAACATGGTAATCTTACATAAAAAGGATGATGCTTTAGTGACCATGCCTTTCAACTAGTTGGATCTTGATCTGAGACTTCGAATCAAATCATAAGAGAAAGCGTTACCTAACTAAAAGCCATCCATATTATGAAAAACAAATTTAGACATATTGATTATCTTCCTATATTCTATTATAATTATGTTTTTCAGTTACGATTCCCCTCCCCCCTGATTTGCTGAACAGAACATCCTAGGTTTGCCCACTTGCACGGTATATCTTGAGTAACTTTGCATTATGAGAAGAAAGTGTACACCCTTTGCAACACCAAGGCATCTTGATAATGATCTATTACATGTTACAAAGGCCTTTTCTTTTTTAAGGAGGATAAGTATTTGCAATGATCCCAAAACAAGATGCCAAAAAACCTATAAAATTCTATTAATGAACAAAACTTCTATTAGACATGCCAGCTACGGATTACCCTCAGCCCCTATAACTCACAGTATTAGCTTTAGAAAAGGTAGATGTAGTCAAGACTAGAGCATTCTTGTAGCTAACCAATCAGTTAAGGGATCAGTGCTTTGGCTTAGTTAATTATAATTGAAGACCACCGTCTCTTACTAATAACATCCATTTAAAAGATTCCCTTCTTCCCTTTGTACTGTGAGAGTAGATTTTCAAACTTAAATGTCAGAAGATTATACAAGCATCAGTATTTTAGTAGTTAATAGACAAAAGGAAGCTGTAGCAGGGAGGAGAGAAATGGTGGATCTTTCAGGGCTTAGTATGTATTTATTCATAACAAATATGATAGAATGACAAAAACTTAGCTAAAGATTGATTAGTCTGCTTTTTTATCAAAATCTAAACCATGAATGAGTAACATTGACAGCGTAATCAGTAACTAAACATAAACCCACCTCTTCATGGATTTTTGTCATCTCCCGAGCCATGACACATTGTCTGAAATGCAATCAAATGAACTTTCACAACCAGCCCCAACAAATCATCTATGTTGATTAACAAAAAAAAAAACAAAAAAAAAAAAAAAAAAAAAAAAGAGGGAGAGGAAGGAGGGCAATAAATTTATCATAGTTATACTATTTGCACATTACTAACGATGCACTATTCCATAAATTCAGAAACACAAGTCTACACATCATTGCATAAAAATGAGCTATAATTGTAGTTCTCATGTAGTGAAAGCACACTGCTATCCAGGCTTCAAATTATTATATGATACCAAGAGTTTGATCGAGGTTAGGTTGTTCGCATGTAACCCATCCTCAAGCTTGCCTTCCTCCAAATAAATTATCTTTATCTGAAAAAAATTTATGCAGTTTAATTGGAAGGTCTATTATATACATCAGGCTAATAGGATGTTGTTCTCAATCAGTTCATCATAACTCCATCAAAAAAGTCAGCGCCAATAAGAGAGAGATTTGTAAATAAAACTCTGCTAAATCAGAATCCTACACATCTTACATGGGTTAGCCACCAGCAAACATCCTATACAGTTTTCTTGTGTTGCCCCCTTGGGACCTGTATATCCTTAGATCTAAAAATTAAACAGAGAAATTGTGCATTACATAGTAAACTAGTACAATAAAGACAATGCACTCATATATTAGGATAAGCAAAATATATAAAACCAATTGTACTAAAAATAGAAAGCAATTACCTTGAGTCACCAAATAAGGATGAGGCCTCTTCAAGGAACTGAGAAAGTTTGTGAGGAGGGACATAGAATATCTGTGTTCTTGCTTCACCTGCAGAAGCTATAAGCCTTTCTCTCCTGGATCTAGCATGCTTGGAAAGAAATCCAACTGCAACAGTATTTAAATATCAGGTCCTGGTAACCTAAACGCTGTTAAAAATGCAATCAGAGATGCATGCCCATGTATGGCTATAAGCCTATTAGGCATAAAATCTATTAAAAAAAAAAAAAAGATATATTTACCAAATGTAAACTCAGATGTAGCCAAGCCAGACGCAGAAAGAGCAGCTACTGCAGCTGAGGGTCCAGGAATAGGAATAACAGGAATATTTTCATCCACACATAACTTTGTCTACAAGAAGATTGCAAGAGAAGAATTGATTAACTGTACGTGAATTACCAAAAAAGCAAGGCTCCAAATTGCATAATCATGATTAAGTAAAAATGTAGATTTCTTTCAAAACTTTGATAGGACAGGACAAGAAAAATCAAATTGAATATATAATTGCAAAAAGTAAATGAAAGAAAAAAATATATATTTATGCTGCAAAGTATTTGATTCTTTATCGTCAAATGAAAAATAACTAAGAGAGAGACTATTTCTCAACATGATAGGGTCCAAGGTAACAAAAGTTCCATTCACAGTTTGGATCCGTTCCATTGTCCTCAAATAAAAACATATGAGCAGGAGATAAGCAACTACTTGCAAAAAATGAATGATTAAGCAAACAAGCATAGACTGACATCCAAGCTGAAGGAGCTAAATAGTTGGATGGATTTCCAGAAATCACAAATGAAAGCTACTCAGGCCTTGTCTTTCTTCACAGTTATTAATCATTGCAATTCAACACATATCCACGAGTAGGATCTTTCATGTACAAAGTAAATAAGTCATACATCCTGCCTGAAGTCCCAATTTGCAGGTAAGGAATAAGGTAAAAGGCCAAAGATTTGCAGCTTCTGTCTATAACCACCGCAAATAGCAAAACGAGATGGAAAAGGACAACTACTAACATGTATTACATCATGGCAAGATCGTATTTTCTACTTCTACAAAGCAATAATTTCATAATGAAAGAAAGGGTAGTGGTGACTTGAAGTGGATGGAGATTAAGCCCACAAATGAATTGGATTTAATAAATTTGGGTCAACTATTGATAAAAAGTTAGAACTAACTAATTAAGTGACTTAAATTTAATTGGATAGAGTTTAAGCCTAAGAATGAATTGGGTTTAATGAATTTGGATCAATCATTGTTAAAAAATTAAAACTCACCAATTAGGTAGTTAAGCCCAAAACACTACATAATTATATATATATTTGTTTATTTTTCCAATGTGGATTGACTCTTAACACATAATGCATGCTACAAACATTCACATAATTGTGATTGCACACCATTTTAGATTAAGAAAATAATAATCTTCTGATCAAATGCAAATTGACAGCCGGCACTGATAAATTATACACAAACAGCAACAAAAATGATCTTCTGAAACAGAGAAAAGCAAAAGGCTTCTTCTAAAAAACGTAAATAAAGAACACATAATAATGCGAGATCACTAATTTGCTTACCAATACCGCTCCAGGATCACTAATCCCAGGTGTCCCCGCATCACTAATGAGAGCCACAATCTCACCCTGTTTCAACCTCTTTAACACCGCCTGTTCTCTTTGAGATTCGTTGTATTTGTGATAACTCATCTGAAACTCTAAAGCACACAGTTAGAAATGCATTTAAGAAAAAAAAAAAAAAAAAAAGAGAAAGAAAGATACCCGACCAGAACAAAGCTCCAACAAACTCACCAGAGGAGTTGAAATACTGTAATGCTTAAGTAACTTTCCGGAATGCCTTGTGTCTTCTGAGAGTATGACATGAGCAGATTTCAAAACGCGAAGGGCTCTGCTTTACAGTGGTGAAAACAGCGTCAGAGTCTTTTCAAGACACAAAAATTTGCATTGAGGAAACAAAAAACAAAAAGAAAAAATACCTCAAAGTTATGTCTTCGAGGTTTCCAATTGGAGTTCCTACCAAGTATAAACCAGGTTGCAGAGGACCCTGCAAGGCAGAAGTAAGAGGACAAACAAATGCCTAAATTTGTATGAGAAATTTTATAAGGAGGAGATAATCTTACGCGTTTTGGCGAATCATCGGGGATAAAATCGGCTAACTCCGGAGAAATCTGAGATCTTGAACCTGAGGAAAACGTAGCAATTCTAGAGTAACTGTAGGTTGATTTTAGGGATATCAGGTCCGTTTGAGTACGGTAGAAGGTGGAAGGTGGATGCCGCCGTGAAAGTGCCTTTGTAAGTGATATCGTCATCGCAGGTAGCCGTCGTAGGACCATCTCTAAGCTTTGAATTTGCATAACGACGAGATAGAGGCAAAATTATCAGCCGGAAAGACGAGCCGTTGAGGGGAAAAACATGAAACTTCCGATTGTGAGCCCATAGGCCCATATCCACACAATCGTACTCCGGGACTGTCGTCGAGTAAAAGCGACAGAGTCTGTAAAAACAGCTGGACATGCCGTATAGCTAATCAAATTGGGCCAAATCACACTAAACTTCACCATTACCTACACAGTTGTCGAGTGATCAAAAAAAAAAAAACCGCACAGTCCGTTGTTTAGGTGATGTGATGACTAAAGTCTAAACGCTGTCGGCTTTGTGCTGCCTAAGGCCCAAGTTAAAGACATTATGTCGATATAACAGTATAATCAGAGGATAACACGTGTGGGTAGCCAAAAAAAAAATGCACCCTTAGTTTGTTGTGCACTTTCTTACTTTTTTTTCTTATTTTATTTTTTTTAAATGATTTTTTTTTGGTGTTGTTATATATTATAATTTTATATATTATATTTATTATAATTATATAATTTATATTATTATGTATAAATATTTAATATAATTTATTATATTATATTTTATTAATTAATTATATTAAATTATATTGTAAATTTTATAACATAATTATATTATAATTATAATATATTAATATATTTTCTTTTCTAATAAATGAGATTTTTATTCTACAAAAATTAATTTAGATATATATAATTTATTTAATTTAATGAATATTTATTTTATGCTATATATAATATCAGAATATAAAATAAAAATTATAAAAAAAATAATCTAATAATGATAACAAATATAATTGTATTAAAATCTTCAATCAAAAAAATGAACTTACAATTTATAAAAAATAAACTTATAGATTATAAAAAATGAACTTACAGTTTACAAAATTGAATTTACAGTTCATACTGAATAAACCTACAATTTATAAAAAAAAAACCTACAATTTATAAAAAAAGAACTTACAGTTTACTGATACTGTTTATACCAAAATAAACCTATAGTTTACAAAAAATGAGCATATAGTTAACAAAAATAAACTTATAACTCATATAAAAATGAATACACAATTATAAAAAATGAATCTATAGTTTACACAAAATGATTTATAATTTATAAAAAAATAAACTTATATATTTAAATTAATCAATCTACACCATATAACAAATGAACCATAAAAAAAATAAAAAATCCTTGAACTTACAGTGTATAAGAAATCACCTGCAATGTATAAGAAATGAACCTAAAATGTATACAATTGATAAACAATATAGAACTTGTTGTAATATTAAAATTGATAAACACTATAAAATTTATATACTAAATATAAAATATATTATAAGTAATCATAAATTTTTGTATTATTTTATTTTTAATTGAAAATTTTAATACAATTTTTTCATTATTATATTATTTTCATAATTTTTATTTTATATTATGTAACATAAAATAAATATTCATTAGATTATATGTATTTAAATTGATTTTTGTGGAATAAAATTTCATTTATAATATAATAATATAAATTATATAATTATAATAATATAATATAATTATAAATCAATATAATTATATATTGTATTAATATAATCATATATAATATTTTTATATATTATAAGAAAAGAAAAAATGAAACAAGAAAAAAAAAATTTGTATAGAATGAAGAAATGTGCAAGTGGCAAAAAGAAAGAAATTTTTCTGCTTTTTTCTTATCTCTCACACGTGTCATGAATCTCTGGTCCATATTATTATGTGAATAGAGATCTACAATATAATAACTCAAAGACATTATCAAACTTCCAACCTCAGAAAATGGATGTCATTTATTAAAAGGAAGATACTCTGTTGATATTCAACATAACAAATATAAATCATATATTGATTCAATGTATACGCTAAATATAGTAAAAAAAAATTTTTACTATTTTTTTTAGAATCAAATCAAATTGACAAGTTGAATCAATAAAAAGTGAAAATCAATTTTAGTGGATTAGTTCAATTAAAGATAAAAAAAATATATCAATTGAAAATCAGAAAAAAAATAAAAAATTTTAACTGAAATAGAAGACTCATGTGATTTGAGATTATATCATTCTTTTTAGAAATTTTAAAAATTTCTAAAAATTACACCATTTGACTCCATTTAAAAAAAAAAAATTCTAGCCGCTATTGGGATGGATTTTTTAGGCTTAGAAATGAACATTTTTTGTATTTTATTATTATTATTATCAATAATGAGTATTTTATTTAATAATATTTAAATTATATTAAAAATTAAAATATTCAAACTTAATCAAAGTTAAATTCATTAAAGGAACAAATTAATTATACTTTACTTTCAAACTTTTAATTTGATAAATTTTTATACGATTTTAATAATATTCATTTGCTCCATCTATATTAATCAATCATCAATTAATCAATTAATATATATATATATATATATATATAATTTTGACATTAGAGATTATGTTAGAAAATTTAATTCAAAATAAAATAATAATATGAGTTTTATATTAAAAATGATTACTTTTTCAAGTAGGAAAAAATTATTTCATAGTGAATTAATATATAAAATTTTGATAAAATATAAATTTTATATTAAAATTATAATAAAAAGTTTATTCACATTACATATAATGCACATGATGATGACTAATTAATTCTAATTTTAGAAATCATTTAAGGTGAGTGTTTATTATTTTTCAAATTAATATTTTGACGAGTAAGCAATAAAAGTTATACAATATTATCACATCATATTACTTAAAAAGAAAAAAAAATACACTTAAGGAAAGAAATAAAATATTCAAAATAGTTTTTGAAATTCATTATTTATCTAAATTAAATGATAAAATAATTTATAAATGATTAAATTAGATTAATCTAAAGATTATTGATTTAACATTTTTATATATTACATACAATGTAATATTAACAATTTAAAAAAAATTGAGGAAAAAAAAAAACTTAAACTTCTTAAGTAAAAATTTTACATGTGTTGCGTCAACTTGTGACTAGTATCTTAAAAAAAAAAAACTCGACCCTATAGAGTGAAGAAAAAAAATTTGAATAAACTATAACATACCTCTTCTTTAAGGATTGGAAGATAAAGGTAGCATCACTAATTCAGATAGCTAAAGCTAAATGCTGGATTGATTCAAATGAGCTTTAAGACCATGATAAGATAAAAATGAATGGCCTTTTCTCTTTTTATTTTAGACTTGGATCAAACAGGATTTCATCTTGTTGGATACAGTCTCAGAATCTTGTGCTTGTTAATTCAATTATGTCCTGGAAAATCACCAAGTCCAACTATTATAAGATAAATATATATATTTCAATTCTGTTGCACTGGAATGATGATCATAGAGGGTGTTTAATTTCCCTTTACATTAAAGAAACATTCAAAACCAAGAAAAACTTGACATGAAGAAGGTTCAGCTATGTTCCATAACCGTAATTCCATCCATTAATCTTCTGAATGATCAGCAACATCTTCCCTTGCTATGGAACTGCTACCTAATAATAATGGATTTGAATCTTCACAAGAGTCTGCGAATTCCTCCTTCTACATTTCTTCTTCATACGTTTCCATAACCGAACTCGAGCATTTATGAACCAATTTGAAACCTGGTGCAACAACCTGGTTTAAATACCTCGAATTCTTTATAGCAATGGCAAAAGATTCTGTTCCATAACAAGTGGAAGAAGATCTACTTAGCGTGGTAGACGACGAAGCAAATGCATTACCTGTGAAAGAATAATCATCATTTACTTGTTCGACTCCTGGATTACAAGCTTTCCTTGATTCTTCTCTCGGAATCAGGTAACTGGAACTGGAGAAATCCGAACTAATGGATCTCTGCCTGTATTGGACTTGAGGTGCAAACATGTGAGAACCAAGTGACAATGGCAGCCCCTGAGCTTGAAGATGATTGGCAGTATTTGCAGCTCCAAGAAGATCCATTAAATGTCTAGTGTGGCTAATCTCGGATTCTTGATGTAGTGAAGGAGCTTGAACAAGGTCAATAGACCTAGACATTCTTTGCCCAAGCGACTGTATGCTAGGCAATACAAGAGACTGAGGTGGGAATGTGTGGCTGCAACTGCCTCTGAAATGTGAACCGTAAGCATTGAAATTCTGGCTTTCATATTGGTTTTCGTTAGTAACGGAGTCTGAGATGAAGAATGGCTGTAGCACACTATAAGCTGGTTCGGGGGGTGAATCTTGTGAAACCATAGCAACAAGTTAAGCAGAAGATTTTATAAATTTAACTGGAAAAAAACGAAAACTCCAATGCAACATAGATGTTCAACATTCTAAAGCAAAAATAAATAAAAAAATGAAAAACTCAAACTAGGCTTTCAAGAAGATAATTAAAGCATTATGTTATATAAGTAACAGGGCACGTTGTTGAATCATTAACTAGAAAGTAGTAAGGTATAACCCACTAAACTAAGGTGGTTCTGAAATCAAGACCCAGGAAGGGATTTGTGGGGAAAAAACTTTAGAAATGAAAATGCAGTTTCAGAAATTCAAAGCAACTGGCTTTTGGAAACAAATTTCGCTGATAGCAATGATTTCAGTTCAGGTAAATAACAGCCATGAAACTAGAGAACAGCAAGCAGAACAAATTCATTAAAGAAATCATCAGAAAATAAAAAGCGAGCGCGAGCGCGCGCGCGAGAGAGAGAGAGAGAGAGAGATAGAGGTGTAACAAAGAGTTGTAATTTGTCAGAAGTTTAAAAAAGGAGGTAAGAGTACGGGACCAGGAGAGCAAAATGCAAGACAAACCATTATCTGAATTAGTCTTTAGACTTTACTCTTAACTCCAATCCCCGATTGAACTAACAACGTTCAAGAAACCATCTTAAAAGCTACAATGGAAAATCATTCAACTTTAGTATATGCATAAAAAATTGAGGGCTAAAACCAAATGCCCAGGTCCCAGGGCAGAAAACCCACCAATCTGTGATATCTATATACCTCTATTTACATTTTCTTTTTAAAGGGAAAATTCAAAGGAGAGATCAGTCTGTGAAATATGAACAGATCAGGTCTAAAACCAAGAGGCCAAAAGCTATTATTGCTAAGAACATAGCCCCTCTGCTAATTATTCAAAGAAGGGAAGGTAATTGGTCAAGTAAAGATGCAGAAAGTGACAGCAAAAGATGGTCCCCTAGCCACCCTTCGCTGACGATAAACAACAAAAAGCAAAGCAAGAAGCAAATTAATCTTTCAGCTTCAGTTCGTGCAGTTGCATTTCGTTGGAAGACTCAAAAGTACTTTAAGCTCAAAACTGTGAATTTTTTTTTTTTTTCTCTCTCTGCTAGTATTCTACATTGTTCTGTTCATTGGGGTTGGGCTGCTGTACGCCGTAAGAGGAGGATAAAAAGTGGGTTATCTTTTGGACACTCCCAGTTTTGAGATTGTTTCTGAGACTGTAAAAACATGTGGGAATATCTAACTTTTTTCCTGATAGGTGTTGTAATCATGCTTAGAGATGTTGAAAGGACACTGAATATCACAATCTCTCAAGGCCGAGTAGCAAAATAAAAATGGATTCTTGCGCTCCTTATATATATATATATATATTGTGTGTGGGTGTGGTGCTGAGGAGACTGATTCTGGATGTAAATTTTTGGGTAGAGTCGTGGTCCTCTATCGATTAGCTCTAGTAATGATTGCTATCTTTGTTCCTTTCCAGTTTTCCGTAACATTATTGCTGTTTACTAGACCTGAAAGGCCCACTTTCACGAGATTAAAGTTTCTGCATATTATGCAGTGAACCATCGTGTCTCTTATTTCATTCCTAGCGGCATTAAGTTATTTTATTGAAATAGAATTGAAATACATTTTGGCTTGACCAATTTTATATGTAACATTAATGGTGACTAGGTATACAGCTTCTCTTGGGAAGAAGAAAAAACCATTTCCGCTAACTTCTTTAGAAATTACGTTATGACCTATATAAAATTGTATTCTATTTTATCTTTTATCAAGTTTGACTCTTGGTGAAACTACAAAATCATATATTAAAAAAAATCTCTCATTTGGTGGTGATCGGTTGCTGCTAATGGCTGACAGGCATTTAGCCTTTGTTTAATTGGAGAGAAATAAGAAGAAAAGAAAAGAAATTTCTTGTTTAGTTTACAAATAATGAAAAGAAAAAAAAATGAAGAGAATTGAAGAGAAATTAGATTAATAAAAATTTCACTCCATTTTTAGAGAGAAATGTGAAGTTAAAGTGTATATGATATATTAAATTACTAAAACACTCCTAATTTATCTCCAGATATATCTCTTTCAATGAGTTAAAAAAATAAATTTATACTTAATGAATTTAAATTTCTCTCTTATGTAAATAAGAAATCCAAACAAAAGAAAATGAATTAATTTTTTTCTTTTCTTTTCTCTTCATTTCTCTTAATTGATTTCTCTTGCACCAAATATTGGGTTAGACTATATATGCATGGGAATTCCTTTGGAAAATGCCACTTAAATTCGAGTCCTAGACCAAAAAACTTTAAGTATTTATCAGTCTTGCTTACTGTTATCCATTAGTCGTTCTCATTGCCTGTGAAATACCGGGTTAGCTGCCCTGCTCTAGATACGTTTATTTAAATTAAAAAAAAAAAAAAAAAAGAAAGTCAGCCACCTTACTCGCCCTAAGATACAAAAGAAAAGGCCAGAGCATGTAATTGGATAGTAAGCATCATTCAAAAGAGACACCATGTGTTTATAAAATGAACAATTCCAAACTGATTGTTGAGATGATTCGAATGAGTGAAATAATCAAGATAAGGCACTTATTTGAGGAGCGCAAGAGGGATTTGTGGAGGACTTCGACGAATTGTCCTGATTCCACTAGAGGGGAGGTAAGTTTTTTGGGTGACTGGTAAGTTTGCTCGCCTCATCAGCTTAATTCTTAATAATTTTTTCACATCAGCATTATATACACACACATTATCGTTCTTGTGGCTGGAAATCAGCTAATTAACTGAAAATTTTTAATTATAATATTAGTTATAAATCAGTGACTTGGCTGCAAAAAATCATTTTTCCGTGACTGATTAGAATTTAGACTATAATACGGTGACCACTTGTATACATCACCTCCAAACCACCCCCCCAACCGAAAAAAAAAAAAAAAAAAAGAATACTTAATACACATGATGCAGGGACAACTTGTACGAGAGAAATTGAATCTACACACGATTGAATTATCGGCCCAGAAACAAAAGGCATTATAAATTTTAGAAACAGGAAGCAGAATACATAATTTTTTTTAACCGACAATGTGATTCATAAAAAGGAGAAATCACTGAAAAAGACTAGTGAGTTCAGGGGCTAGCATCCAAGGAAGTAGAGGTAAGTATGCTAAGATTGCGGGACCACAACCACTGCTGCAACAAAATTAGCCTGCCTAACATAAGACAAAACATGAACCAAGTTGAAAAGAACAGAAAAATCTCTTCATTTACGTTTCA
This sequence comes from Omphalea diandra, assembly GCA_949677035.1. NCBI lineage: Eukaryota > Viridiplantae > Streptophyta > Magnoliopsida > Malpighiales > Euphorbiaceae > Omphalea > Omphalea diandra. The sequence goes on along the minus strand of CATIWR010099682.1, from coordinate 8,961 downwards.
TGTTAAATTGTTGCGCAAAAAACTGAGGTTGAGGATGAAAGGATGTCCTGCTTGATCTCGTTCAAGGACAGGACAAAACATATGATCAATATCAGTTGCAAATTTAGCAACAAATATTTAACTTGATCTCACACATCCTATGAATTTTCATCAACAACACAATCGAGTTATGGCCATATTCAAGTTAACACACATCCAAGCTAATTTTCAAGTCACATTTATTTCAGAGATTTTAAGTGCTATGATACATCAGTGTCACAATTAAGGGAGCAATTGTACAAAATTCCTTATTCGAAAGAGCACAGAAGACCATAAGTGGTCTTATTGTATCTTTACAAATATGTCTACAATTCCACCAATCTATTTGTACATTACAAGTGGGCCTCACACCCTCACACCCGTATGTACATCTATGTCTGTAGCAGCATTGGGTTTTTTTTTTTTTTTTTTTCCCTTACATTCAGACCATAAGCAAGTAGAATAATGGACAGCGGGGAAATATCATAAAGCATGTTTGTTTCTGGTTATTCAAAACTAGATTAATCCTTCTTGATAAACTCATTTGTTTACGCATAAAGCTATAAACAAGGAGCAAGGATTCTCAAACTACAAAATCATGAAAGAGATGGGAATTGCCAAACCTGTCCTGTTGCTTTCCTGTATCCATGCAGTGATAATCTATTGTATCAGGTCCCATCGGTGAAGCTACGATATTGTGACCTCTGGTATGGTTCCCACTAGACATGGGAAAAGCATCACTTTCATGATGCTGCAATCCTAATGCAAGTGACACCTGACTTCCAATTGCAAATCCACTCAACTCTGATATATCATATGCAATAGCAGCAGGCGTAAGATTATGATCAGTATGTTGGTCACAAGGGACGCTCTTTTCTAAATAAGGGCTATGCTCGCCCATGTTAGACCTTAGGTGATTATGGAATTTCATAGTCCTGCAATCTGTGACTTTGTCTCCATTAGAATTATTCTGGAGCACTGTTTTTGCTATTGGTTTGTTCATTTCCATATCAGGAATGCAATCAGACTTTAAGTCCTGAACTTTCCCTTGGTGGATACCATCAGCAGCTGCAGAAGTCACACTGTCATGAAACTCTTCTAGCCCATTCTCAGATTCCAAGTGATTTGTCCCATGCGCTTTGGTTGCATCATCCATGGAAGATTTAGAGATTGCTTCCAAATCACCAAATTCTTCTTTATATATTTCCTCAACCATAGGTTTCCAAAGGCGCACCCGTGCATTTATGAACCAGTTTGCAACCTAGTTGACCCAACAAAGAAAAGCTTCATCAATCAGAGGGATCTTCAAAGATTGTTCTTAAGAACACAAAATACTCATCAAGTATGAAAAATAATTAAGGCACGAACTTGGACAGAGATATCTAAGCTCGTAGAGCTCATGAAAAGGTTCACTCCATGAACACAATTAAAATATGTGGATGATCTATTGATCAGATAACAAGATTTCTACCTGGTTTCTGGTCAAGCCTGTCTGCTTTGCTAGTGTGATTTTCTCTGAATCATTAGGGTAGCTGTTGATGACCAAAACAAGGGGCCAAAATTAGTTAAATGATCTAACATGGGACATAAGAACTACAATTGAGAGAACAAGTATCCAGGAACATACGGATGAAGGAAATGCTCAAAAAGCCAAGCTCGAAGGATTGAAACAGAGCTCTCAGGAAGGCCTCTCTGAGGCCTCCAAGCATGTCGCATCACACCAAGCTGCTGAAGAGCCCTCTGTTGTCTGAGTTGCTGATCCACAAAGCGGAGACGTGGTATTCCACCTTGACCATTTGGTGAAGTATCTTGCTCCCCAAGCTTTCTCCGCATTATTTCCACCTGGCCACTGATTGTATCACGCAAGCAGCGGAAGTGACAGGAAATTGTTTGGAGAGCTAGTGCTGTGTATGATTTAGCTGCCCCATGACCGGCTACCATGTCAAAAGATGACACCACAATTTGCATTTGCTGATAATACTGCTTGTATCTTCTATCTACCTACAGTAAAATATTAGTCACCTCTCAAGCAGCAAAACCACTTTAGAGGAAAACAGAATAATGCTAAATAATTGAGAGGAAGAGAATACACACAGAAGTATATACATTAAAAGCAAAAAGAGTTAACACAATTCATGATGAGCAATTATTGAGTAGAAACTTAAATAAACGTGATATCCTTCATCCCTCTCTCTCCTCCAACCTTAGTCATGTCATCATGACTACTACAAATTGCAAGGTGTGCTTTTAAAAGGTCTGATTTCTATGGTATTGGTGGCCATGGTTGTCGCCTGCATAAAAATTGAGTGTGCTTCCGCAAGTGGGCTAAGTAGACTACTAGAAACACATTTTTTTACCACATCTTTGCTTTATAAACTTCAGCCACATCTAACCTCAATTCTCAAACCCCAAAGCTACTGGTATTGACCATTTTTTTCTTTTCCTCACAAGTGTTCATGCACAAATCATGCTAATGAAAATGCTCATTTCAGTTTGTAAGTATTATAATCTAGTATGCCAAATACAATTTCAGTATAGTTACAAGGGAATGACTTGGGATCCAATAACAAAATTATGCAACCATGAAACCGAAACCAAATAAATAGTTACCAAGGAATCAGTAAGAACAGGGCTTACCTCATCCAGCATGGACAAGAGTTTCATCTTCTTGTTCTGTAAATCCTGTTGTTCTACAGGTGATAGCTCAGGAGAGGAATTGGCAATTGACTCACTGGGGCCTGACGACATCCCATTTGATGTGGGAGGGATAGGTTGGTTGTTATTTCTTCCATCAGTCACCTCTGTGTCATCCAAAAATTTGTTGGATTGACGTTGCTTCAAAGCCTTTCTGACATTAACCACTTCATCAAGCAGTTGCTGTGCTGCCTTGGCGTATTTAGACTTCAAAACAGCATTAGGATAACCTGAAGGTTCGTACATATATAAATCAGTATGAATATCTCTGTGGCTATCTGAGCACTGAGGATTCTGGGATGCCTCTGTTTTGGTACAATTATGGTTGCTTCCAGCAAAAGTGGACAAGCACTCAGAATTTCTCAACCCCTTACTTTGATTACTTTCATTACCTTCGGATAATATCCACTTGCCTTGAACAGAAAGATGTGGACTTGATAATGAAGGCAAAATTAGGTTTGGGCTCTGATACTGAAATGATGGCACAGAAACTGCAGATTGCATCTCTGTGGCAAGGCTTAGAGATAATCCCTGGCACTGAAAATTCTGTTCACCATCCAGAATACCAAGTTGTGTCCTTGAAACTACCTGGGCATCCCTATTAACACAGTTGCCTGCTGGTGTGTTTAACTGGCCTTCAATAGATTGCAAATTCATTGCATCACTAGTAGGTGGAATGAACATCATTTCATTTCTATCTCCAACAGTTGTGAATTCAGAACAATTGTTAGAAGAGAAAGAACTCCCAGATAAAAATTCCGAGTATGAGCCAGCTGCAGAAGCTTGGTTCACATAAACTGTCATGCTACTATGATGAGAGGGCAGCACAGGGAAAGGTGGAAGTTTCTCGTCTCCTGGATATGGACCTTGCAAGTTCTCTCCCTGGCCACTTAAACTGGGGTAATAAGTAGCCATTATCTAGTTCCTAGGTCTCACAAAACCTCAAGTCAAGTGCTTTGAGATGAATAAGAAAGCGCTCCAGTGTTCTCCATAAACTGATGCTCCAACGGAAAGGTCATCATGTGAACCCTGATAACAAAAATCCCCTTATGAGATCTTTTAAATCTTGACAAATGATATTCACTACTAGATTCTTATATCTTTAATCTCAGGTTATGCAAATACTTAAAGAAGTGTTTGAGAGTTCAGCAACCAAAAGAATAAAATAAAAATCCATGGTGAATATAACAAAAACTAGTTTAGCTTTTCAAGGCACTGAAAATAGTATCCATAGTGACATTCAAAATTAAAATCCACAGAAAACCTCATCCATACCCACCCTCTTTCCTACCCAGGAACAGGAAAACAAGAGCCCAATAGAGATGTTAGACTTAGAATAAAGCTAGAAAATGATCAATAATTACTCCAAAACCCCAGTTAACTATAATTGAAAGTACACCCATCATGATAAGGAACAGTGGACAAACTTTATGATTTTGGAAAACCCATAATCTCTTCTATTAATTGGTCAACACTTGCACCAAGCCAGAAATTTCCAGAGGAAAATTCAACAAAAGGAAAATCCAGGTATGTTAATAAAATTAAAAACAAGTTACAGAGAGCTAGCCATGACCATCAAAGAAACCCAGCTAACAGTAATCCTAGTTCAAATAACCACTAATAGTAATTCAGCATCATCATACACAAATTAGAAACACCATCGACACACAACAACATCATACTCACAAAAATAACCAAAGTCAAAATGGCATCAACGCAAAGAATCTTAAAGGAAAGATAGACACCTAAACTGGAAAGAACCCACCACTAAAAACCACACCATGCTTAAATCCCAAAATTAAGCAACAGAATTACACCTTCCCATAATGATCACCGTGTAAAATACAGCACATAGTATCAATAATCATTGCCAAAAATTGAAGGCAAAAAGTCATGGAAAAGGAGAAACAAGATAAAATAAAATACCTGAAGAATCAGAGAGACAGAAATGATGCGCCTGGGACAGGGAATAGAAAGGACTAGAAAACATAAAGACACAGAAAAAAAAATTTTATTTGATAAAAAAAGCCAAACCCCAAGAGATAAAGAGTATGAGAGATACTATTTCCAAACACAAGCACAAGAAGCAACCAACGTTGCTATGATTGGAACATTGACGCCAACCCAAATTAAATATGGAGAAACAGTGGAATAATAATATATATATATATTTGTTTACGAGAATATTTGTCTAGTAATGATTCCAGGTTTCTCACGTGGGACAAAAAAAACGAACAAGCAAAGAAAGAAAGGAAGGTACATGAAACTAGAAATGGTGGTTGTTTAAAAATTAAAAATTATCATTATGATGGTTATGTGCGTGAGTTTCATTGCTTAAGAGAGTTTGAAACCTAACTACCAGTTGGTAGACCTGTAAGTTATAACCCTCCTTATTAAGCCTACTTTTAACGCCTAATAATGGCGCTCTCTCTCTCCCCACAAAGAATTCACAAACATCTAAACCGTTTTGATTGGCTTTATTTTATTAATTATGAATTTAATGTTTTTTCATTTGTTTAAGTTAGCTTGGTGGTCGTTGCCGGTCACCGATTCACGCCTTACCAATCGTCTGCTTTTACACGCTAACTGCTGACGGTTGCTATAGTTTTCCAATTTTTCTTGTTTCTTATTCACATTTGTATTATTGTTTTTAGGTAAGGTTTGAAAATGGAAGTTGTTTTTGATTTTTTTTTTTTTTTAATTTTAAGTCACGCTAACAACTTAATTCAAGAATCCTTTTTTTTATTTCCATTATTAACCTTTTTTTATTTGAAAATATTTTTTATTTTCACGACTTTAATATGAACTGGGTTAAACTTTAAACTAAAGACAATGTTAATAACTTTAATTTTTAATAATTATGAAAGATAAAAAATTAAAGTCAAAATTTAAGAGTCGCAAAGTATGTATATTTGATAAATATATTAAAAAAAAATAAATATAACATAAGTAATTTACGATAAATCATCTATTTTAATACTTCTTTTCTTGATGTATGTTTTAACTTCAAAATTCTGATGAAATTCAATATATTTATGTTGGTGTGATCACTTGAAATCTAAAGCTTGTGTCTTTAAAATTGACGTGTTGATATTATGGTTGAGCATGAGATAAAAAATTTCTTGAACCCTATAGAAATTTAATTGAAAATTTTCAATTTCACGACACCACCAGACTGAATTGAACCAACGTATTATACAATGGAAACAAGATCAATTCCTTTGTCTTTCCATTAAGAGATTTTTTTTTTTTTTTTTAAACTGCTTTGGATAATGCGAAAACCGAAATAACCCATTAATTGATACTAATAGTAATGTGGCTATTATTGAGAATTTCTTGTATGTTTTGATTTATTATTATTATATAATATCATAGGCTAATCATTTAAAATTAATATATGAACTGTTAAAAAAAATAAATAATTTTAAAATAACTATAATTAACTTAACATATGACAATGATCTAAATGATCCAAACATATGACAATGATCTAAATGATCCATTTATAATTTAAGTGATAGACAAAGATTATTGAAGAATTTCTCCTTCTAAGGGGTTGATAAAAGAAAACATCTTCATTGGGTATATGAAGCCATTTTGCATGTGTGATATGGTTGCATTTTATATCTCGGATACGTGTCCATAATGTTTTGATAGTCTGAAATATATGTATTTTATATTTGCTACGTAACACACATGACTTAATTGATTTATTTCCTATAATAAATTTTGAGTCTGATTTTTTTGCCTTATTTGTTTCCTTCCAATAAATTTTTAAATCTTTTTTTTTTTTTTGCTATAAAAGGCTCCTTCCCTACTTAAAATAACAAAATTTTTGTTCAAAATCTTTTTTTAATACATATTTTTTATAAATATTTTTATCATAAATATTGTTATTACTCTATATACATTTTTTTTTATAAATATTTGTATCATAAATTTTTTGATAAATCTTTCTTAATAAATATATTTAACAATAAATATTTCTATTATAAATATTTTTATCATCAATGTTGTTATTACTCTAGGTACATTTTTTTTTATTGAGGTAGATTGTTCAAACACTTAACTATATTTGTGTTGTGCTATAGATCTATTAATTAAATGCATTTTTGTTGTGCCACATGTTCATTAATTTAAAAATATGGATACATTAATTTGAAATTGTAGCGCATAGCATTTGATATGAAAATATATTAATGTTATATATAAGGTACACTAACTTTGTATTATATGTACATTGGTTTTATGTGTTTATTTTTGTAAGAAAAAATTTTGATGATTTTCTACACTTCTAATGATTCTAAATATATTGGTATTATACTTTAAGTACATTGTTTTCTTATTTCAGATACATTGCTATTACTCTAGATACATTAATTTTTTTTATTGAAAATATGTTGTTGTTGATTTATAAGTACATTAGTGTTGCATATAGATACATCATTTCTTATTTCAGGTACACTGTTTATATTAAAGATATATTGTTATTGATTTATAAGTATATTTATTTTTTAAGTTTTTATAATTATCATATTTATTTATTTTTTAAAATTTAATTATTTAAATCTTATATAAAAATAAAAACTTTAAAATTAAAATTAAATAAAATTAAAGAATAATAAAAATCTGAAACAAACTAACTGAATATTTTATTAATGTATTCTATTTACAGTAATAAAGAGAAAATATGAATAAAATAACAAAAAAAAGCAAGAAACTTGAAAAAAATAAAGAAATAGAAAATTTTCATATAAATCAAAGTATTTTAGGAATATTTTACGTGTATAATATTTTAATAATTTAAATGAAATTGTGCGTTTTGATTTCAAATTCACCATGCAACATGGAGTTATATGTCATATAATCCGGATATGGTATGCTTCAATAATGTAGCTAGGCCATTGTACGGGCTTCGTAATTGTATTACTCGAATAACAAGATGACAGCCCATTAGATTGTATTTGACCGAAGATAACAGCTTTGTTGAGTTCAGTTGGGCTCATTAGGGTATGACTTAGGTAAGCCGAGATGAACAGTGAAGCTTAAAAAAAAGGTAAGTGAACCACGTGAATGTTAAGTTACTCCTCATCGTGATTTTGGTTTTGATTGTGGTAAATGATGGGCAAAAGGGAAAAATTACAGTTTAAAAAGGGTCTACATGTTTCAACATCCATTATGACAAAAGTGTATTTATGTAACAAGAAAATAAAATGAATAAAAATTAAACAATAATGTTTTCTCAAATATATATAAAAAATATGAAAAATACAAAATTTTGAATATATAAAGTTTTATCCAAAATGTAAAAAGGTAACTCAACAAATATATATATATATATAGAGAGAGAGAGAGAGAGAGAGAGTACTTGAATAATCAATTGGCAAAATAATCAATTTAACAGTGTTAGTCTTACTTTTCATAAAATCCAAAAAAATCTCAATTACATCAATGCTAATTTTATTTTTCTAACCAAACAACAAAAATATCATTGATACATCATTAATCAAGCCAACAGCCCAAAATATAAAATCTAAGGTATGAGAATGCTAAACTCAATTAACTCTTCATAGAGTACGGAATTCGATATGAATTGGCTCTTCATCAAAATCAATTTGATTATTGCAATGACAAAGCATGGTGACTTAAAGGGTTCTAGTGAGTAATTTGTGTTTTTCTACTAGGTTATTGAAAAACTAAAAAAATGATAATAATTTTGAGTTATTTTAGGCTATTGATTTAGGTATTTCGATTTTTAATTTGATTAAAAAAAGTTTGAAAAATATAAGTTCTAGATATAAAATTCATTTTAATATTATTAAGGGGGAAGAAGATGAGATCGTGTTGTGTGTAAATGATGCTACATAAGAGGATGAGTTAGAGAAAATTATAAGAGGAATAATAGATAATGTTAATAAACTTTCATGCATATGGCATTTGACGATGTGAGATATATCTTTAAGAAAGGTCAGACTCCTTCCATACTAAGTGATAGATGGGCAAAGAACATTATGGGATATGAAGGTATGAGATGTGATGTGAGAATGAAGGTATAAGAGTGTTAGTAGTAAGTGTGACTTTTTGATAAAAGAGTTCAATAAGAGAGAATTTATAAAAACAGTGTATATTGGGAAACGAGCTAATAATCCTTTCTATGAAAGACTATAAGTACTTTTAGTGAGTTGTGATGCTTTGTGAGTCATTAATCTACTTTTATGTGTTAGAGATCTTGAATATATACAAGTAGTT
>CATIWR010099665.1:0-68079 GCA_949677035.1 Omphalea diandra | reverse complement strand
ACCCATTTGCCACATAGTTGTGTGTAATGCCATTCCTGTTTTCTTTCTGTTTCCGCAAAGCAAAAGCAAGTGCCGATTGCTTTAAACTATTCTCTCTTTTGTTCGTTCACATTGGCATAGCCACCGCCACCGCAATTTCTTTCTTTTTGTCCGTTGCCCACTTTGATTCTTTCAGTGTTTCACGCATTGCTTTTATTGTGCCCTGTGGATTTAACAAGTTTGATGGTACGTCATTCTCATTCCTATTTCAGTAATTTATTTCTCAAAATTGAATAAAATGGCTTTAAGCTTGTCTACCCATTTTTTGAAATTTTGATTTTTTAATCTTACACAAATTTATTTTCTTCGCAATAAATGCAATCAAAATTCCTTTATTTTATTTTATTTTTATATCAGGTCACTTAATAATAATTAATTTAAACAATTATGTTTAAGTAACGGCCGGTGAAATAGATAGTGGTGTTCGTTTTTTGTATTTTCGTTCACCAGCTCAGCCCAAGAGCCAAGACATGATCATGGGGCCGACGGAAAGTTCCCATGCAATGTACGATATTGTATCATTTTAGGAGGAGGAGCACAGGGTACAACGTGTTTCCTCTGACCTATGCTACAACCAACCAAAGTACTACATTTAAGAAACTGCATTAGCTGTTCTCATTCTTCAAATTTCTTATCTACCATGAAAATAACTCAAAGCAATAGGGTTTGTCTCATGTATTTATAAAGAAAACTCACCTACACCAAATATATACACTCAATTAATAAAATAATTATATCTATATTAAATAAAAGTGTAAGAATTCCACACTTTTAAAAATGATAATTTATTATTTTACGTTATTAAAAAATTATATAAGACCACTAGATACACCTACTCAATATATAAGTAAAATTTAAGTAACTTTACTTTTATCTATTTGTGTTTTCTCTCTAAGATTTTTTTTACCATTAATTTTAGTTTTGACATGTTATTAGTTAGTTAATGGTAATCTCTCTCATTTTCCCTTTTCTTTTTCTTATTTATTGCTTTCAATAAATTTATGTATGTTATTTTATTGATGGATTTATATTTTATGTCTTTTTTTTATTATGCGGAGGTGTATATACTTTGTAGATGTTTTATTCTCTTTTTATGGAGGTTTTACTCTTCTTTATGAGTGTCTTCTTTTCTTTTCTTTTTTTTTTTTTTGGATATTTTCTCTATTTATGTGAGTGTTGCTTTATATTTTCTGAATAAAAATGGTATCTATTAGTTTTAGAATACTACTGATTTTATCTTGTGCAATGATCATGATTTTTCAAAATTCTATAATAATTTGTTTGAAAAGCTCCATTCAGAATGATGATAACACATCAAAACAAATTTAGAGCCATGTGAAAAATATCTAGTGAGTTGAATTATTCAAATCATCATGTTAGATTTAATAATAGTTTTTTAATATTAATATCTTAGATTATATATATCGTATGACTATTAAATTGAATAAATAATAATATTTTTTTTATTCAGTATGACGCTAAGATATCAAAACAAATTTAGAGTTGTGCAAAAGAGATCTAATGAGTTGAATTATTCAAATAATTGAATTAGGTTTAATAATAATTTTTTAATATCAATATCTTGGATTATATCTATTAAATTAAATGAATAATACTATTTTATTTAAAAATAAGTAAATTTTTTTATACCTATTAAATTTTTTGAGAATTTTATAGTATTGAATTTAAGTAAATTATATATATATTAACAAGTACCATACGATATTAAATATTTTTTTTACAATATAAAAATTATATATCTTAACCTTTTGCATTACAAAATAAACATATAACACAAAAATTATTAAATTAAATTGTAATAATGAGAATTAAATTGGAGATTTAAAGGGTCATATAGGCCGATACACAACCAAATAAGGTGTTAAGGTTCAATTGATACAGCTAATAAACAAATGAGAAATCAGAGGTTTTTTTTTTTTTTCAGAATGAAAGAGAAAAATTCTCATTTATGAAATATCAAATACAAGATTATTAATATATATAAAAAATTAAAATTTATAATTTAGAACAAAAAATTAAATATAAATTATATTAACATCAAATATGTTAAATTTGATTTGAAAAGAGATGATATTCTCTTGTAGAAATATAATTATGTTGATAAAGTATTGAATTTTACATAGCTGTAAAAAACACGCACCACTCGATAGTTATATTAAAATATAACTCGATATATTGTTTTCAAATAAGTTCAGTTGAATTACTATAAAAATAATAAATTGATTGTTTCAATAATATTGTAAATTAATTTTATAAATGAATAATAATAATAATATAGTAGAAGAGAATAATATTTTTATAAAAGAAGAATTAAAAACTTTTATTATAATTGTAAAATAAATAAGTAAAATTATAAAAATCTGTAAAATATATATATTGAAAGATAAATAAAATAGTAAAAAAATAATTAAATTATAAAAGCTGATAGTAGCCCAAAAAAGAGGGAAAAAAATTAAAAGAAATTGTGAAAAAGAGATTACGGGGTGTTGCTGAGGAACACAGGGAAATCACAGTTCAACTTACGTGTAAGCAATTGAAGTGAGAGTCTAAGTGATGGATGAAACTGACTATTATGTTACCTGAAGATAATGGAGAAATTAAAGACGTAGAAACGTGTGGTGGGGCATATATAACACATATGGGCATCGTTTCCCTCCCTTTATAAAGAGCAGTTATCTTCTACTTTGAAAGATGGAACCAAATCAAAATCAAAGAGACAGAACCGGAATCCATACGGTACAAGATAAGCTATTTGGCATCCCTTGTTCATCACACTTAATTAACAGACACATTAATCTCTTTAGCTATGGCTTCTTCCAATTCCATAACAGCCAACAAGCAACAAGATGGTACATTTTGTTTTTGGTTTTTTTAATTATATTTCTTTTAATAAAAATTTTGAAGTTGGATAATTGTTACGTGGTTGATTATATAGCAGCGATAAGTGGACAAGATGAAGATCAGAACGTTCTGCAGAAGCACGTTATGTTCTTCGATAGGAATCGGGACGGCGTCGTTTATCCATGGGAAACCTTTCAAGGTTTAGTTTTTTTCTCATTAATTCCCGTTGTTGGAAATTAATCCAAATCCGACGGATTTATTTATTTATTGGGTTTAAAACAAAGCAGGTTTTCGAGCTATTGGGTGCGGAGTGCTGTTTTCTCTGGCTAGTGCTCTTTTTATCAATATTGGTCTCAGCCAGAAGACTCGCCCTGTATTTTTCCCTTCTCTCTTTCTTTCTTCTTGATATATATATCTAATTCCTCCAGTCACCAAGGATCCAATAGGAAACTAAATAAAAACTAGTTAAAAAGTGAAGCTTGGGTAAAGAATAAGTAATGTTGGGTTGGAGTAAAAGACCGAGGAATGACTTCAATGGCACATTTTGATAGTGATAACAAAGATATATACGTAATCATCTTTCATCCCTTACCTGTTTCGCTTTGCCTCCAATGGCACATTTTGACTGTAATTTCAAGTAAAAACATTTTAATTTAATTTGGTTCAAATAGGGTTATACTGGTACAAATTTTTCATAGATTATTATTATTAATTGCAGGGAAGGTATGCTTCTCCGCTATTCCCCATCGAGGTTAGGAACATCCATTTGGGGAAACATGGTAGCGATTCTGGTGCCTATGACAACCAAGGAAGGTATATATTATCTTCTATTCCTTTATTCACATCTATTTTGCTTATATTCTTTGTTCTTTCTCAAACAACTGGACAAAGAATCTCTCTCTCTTTTTTTTTTTTTTCCAAAAGCTGTTATTTATTATACCATAGGAATAGTACCATGTAACATGTACATGTTTTCATGAATTATATTATGTTGCTCTATTATTTTTCTTTTTAGTTAATTAGATTATGAATATAGTTTAAACTCGAAATGTTAGTCGCTGAAGATGGTTTTAATTTCATTGAAATAAAAACCAACCATATTTGTAACTTTGTTATGTGAAACTCACTTGTTAATAATTTGGTATAGGTTTCGTCATGACAAATTAGAACAAATTCTTCACAAGTATGCACGTACGTATCCAGATGCCCTAACAGCAGGCGAACTAAGGGCAATGCTACAGGACAACAGAGAACCTAAAGACTACTCTGGCTGGTTGGTTTTTTTTCTTTTTGTTTTTCACTCTGGAACAACAAGGAAAACAGGTTCCTACGTTATAGATTAATGGGTTATTGATAATTCAGGATTGCAGGCTGGATAGAATGGAAAACTCTGTACATGCTTTGTAAGGACAGCAACGGTTTGCTTCAAAAGGAAACAATTAGAGCTGTTTACGATGGAAGTCTGTTTGAACAATTGGAGATGAAAAGAAAGCAATCAGCTAAAAAGAAAGCGTAATTAAACTCACATTCCACTAATAATATATATTATTAGTTTGTTGAAGTGGTGGACAAATTTAATTAATTATTTATTTATTAGTTATTGCCACACAAAAGAAAAAAGAGACATATTTTACTAATAAAATAAAGTATTGGAATGACTTAAATAATGTATTTCTTTTTACATGCAGTATTGTGTAAAAAAGCGGATGATGGTTCCGGTCGGGTTGGCTGCACTTGATGGATCCATGATCATTCTTCTTTAGTTCAAAATTTATTTCACATCCAAATCGGTGCACTTCTCGCATCGAATTTGTGAGATGCTTAATGTTCAGTTGATGTTATTCTTCTCTCCGGGATGTCATAAAATAAATGGTATAAATTATGTTGTGTTCTATGATTTGTTTCGCTTGAAAAAATTAGTCAAAAGAGTGTTATTTTTTAAATTTTAATATTTATATTAAATTTTAAACACATATTTATTATCATCGATCATCTTAATTACTAACATTCATCATTTACTGCACTGCCGATTGGTAGCGCTTGATGAGACCTATCAAAATTTTATTTTTAATATATTATATTCTTATATTAAATAATAAATATTATAAATACAAAATGTTTGTTATTTAAATTTTATTATCATTTTATAAATCAAAAATTAATATTTTTTAATATATTTCAAGCACTAAAAAATATATTATTTACAAAATATATTCTTTAGATAAATTATTTTTTGTAAAACAAATAAATCTTTAATTTTACAATTAAAAAAGAAATATTTAAAATTATTGTGGGATTCAAACTCCGCAACAAAATCAACAAAAAAATGAATACAAGACATGTAATCTTTTTGGCATGGATATCGTGTAATCTGTTTTCTAATGTAAATGTGGCAACAATCGGACATAAAATACAGTTAACTAGAAAGAGCAAAACTGTGAAATTCTCAGAGGGCCCCCAACAGATAACCCACTTCAATCCTAAGCTGAAGCAAACACCGGTATTTCATGTTGATATCTGTCATCAAACTTCTGAGTCAATTAAGCGGTTCACTAATCACAAGGAGTTCATTACAAAGTCCCGTGAAGACAGATGAGTCTGTTTCGATGGGTCTGAACTTGATGAGTGCCGAAGGAACCAAACCCTCATCATCAAGTGTCAAGGCTCTCTTTCCTGCGCTAGTTGAGTGAGGAATTACCCGTCGTTTGACCAGTACAGGATCTAACAGCACAAACTCCAAACTGGGGTCTTTTAGTGATGCACTCACAAACTGCAAATACAAGAGAGATTCAAAAGTTCACGAGGATTGAGCGGAGTATGTACATATATCGGCAGTTAGTTTTAATTTCAAGTGACATCGTCAAAGGTAGGAAAAACACTATTAGTAATGGTTGGACACTGCTGATAAGCATTAGACCCACATGCCCCAGGCGAGTTACACCTCCTACCCACCTTGATGGCTAACAATGAGGGGAAAAGGAGATCCGTTCACTTTCCTAATTTCTAATGCATAGCCCCCATGTATAAAGGAAATAAGGTAATAAAAGCATTTCCATTTCCAATTTCTTATTTTCATTCCCCCTATTCCAGGTAACCAAACAACCGAAGGAGTAAGAAATGAATGCATGCTTTCTGTTCACAGACTCTTACTTTTAGAAACCAACAGGAAAACCACCCCCACACTGAAAAAGAGCAACATTAAACAAAATTAATTTAAAATACCAAGGGAGAGCCAAAGGCATTCAAACAATTGGATCAGGCCAGATTGCAATATGAGGAGTTCACACAAACCAGCAGCATAGGATTGCTCAACATGATGTTAACATAAAAACTTCCTAATAAAATGACAAGTTCTAAACGATGCAGAGATGTTATGGAGCAGGCTGCAGAGATTATGAATCATCAAGTTAATCTGCCAAAGATGCAAGAATAAGGGAACTTGAAATCTTAACTAAAGATTTGTAATACCAGGGAAAAGACTATTTATTTCTACTCAGGAATAAATGAGAGGAGCACTTTATAGTGAAAAATTCAAAATATCTGCAAGAGGAGTATATTCCTTAACTTAAGCCATGTTATTTTGAAGAAATTTGGCTAAGGAAGTATAATTTCCCAGCAAATAGTATTTTTCTGTGTGTTCGATTGCAAGGAAGTGCAGAGACAAAAGATATTTCCTTTTGACTGCTCAACTTCCTCAACATAAACGAAGCAACTTACACCAGAGGAGGTCAGTAAGTGCAACTTTTATAGGAAAACTGAGAGACATTTCCTAAGTTATTTTAGGATTATTTATTTAAATAAATTTCTTTAATAAGATAAACTATTTATATTAATAAATTAGAAATATAATAGTATTTTATCACCTACTTCCCTGAAATTTAGTGAATGAAACAAACATAATTATGTTGCACTTTCCAGGAAAAAATATATGAACCGAACATTGTAGTACTCGAAACTTCCTAGGAAATAACATCCTAGAAGAACAATTTCTTTGGAAGGTACATCTATGAAAACCTTAAATTATAAAGAGACAAGCTATTTGATTATTTCCTTCATTTCCAACAATGCATTTTGTTTAGTAGGAAATAAAATTTGTGGAAAAAGTCACAAGTGCAATTGACAATCTTTCTTATCAAAATCCGAACAAAAATTCTCTTAGTACAAGGGGAAAAAAATACCACTACCATCACAACTACAGAGTCATAATCCAATAAAAACATAATGCCAGAACCTAAAAAGAAACTCAGAATCAGCATAGATAGAACAAGACAGTGAACAACACTGCTATGACATCCAATTTGATTAAAGAATACCTCATTGAAACCTAAGAGGGGAAGTGGCAGGTTCATTGACAGCACACAAACTTCAACGATAAAAGAAATCTGATAAAATTTGCAATTATTTTTCATTCAACTTCAGCTAACCAGACCTTGCCAGAGAGTGAAACCAAAAGGTAAGAATGCTCATAGTTTTTATTGCTAAGCAGGATTTAGAAAACTAGGCTATTTGTGAAATTAGCCCAAGAACTGACCTCATAAAGAGCACTAGTTGGTTCCCAAGGGGCAAATACGCCCTGAAGCACCACTCCATCAGGAAATTGGACACGTATAAGGGTCCTGGTGTATCTGTTCTTGGCAGCTTTTGCCTGCTTTTCCTTGTAAGACTTAGGGATCAATAGCTGAGATTCTGCCATCTTTTTCTTCCTTGCATCGGCTTCTCTTTTCAGCTCTTCAATGGAGAGATTGTAAAATGAATCCGGCAGCTCAATTTTTGCTGCTACACTTTCAGGGACAGAAAAAAAGACCCGGATCTAGCGAACCATATGAGAATTAGAATGCCATACATGCTAATATGCATGACACATTTTCCAAAGAAAAGAGAAACAATTTACTAAAGGATAGCTAAAGAAAGTCAGATACAGCATAAATGATCGATGCATTTAATTAAGGATAACAATAAAAAGTAAAATAATTGACACACAACTGGTGTTGTTAGTTTATAGAACCACGATGATAAATGTAAGAGTTAAATACACTGACCTCTCTGAGTTTTGCCCTATTATACTATTTAGTCCTTCATTTTTAAAATTGTATTAAAATGTTCTTTACTTTTTGATTTCGTTAAACTATTTTATCCTTCCGTCCATTTTTAATACAATTTCCATCAGTTAGAGCCAAAAGAGTCAACAAATTAAAGTTTTATTTTTAAAATTCCAGAAATACCTTTTCTCTTCCACAACTCACCCAACAACAATTCTACATCTCTCGTACACCCAAGCTACCCACGCAACAACACTCCACACAAACACATTCATCTTCCTCAAACTGACTTTACATTTTCAAAAAATCAAACCAAAATCCAAATGTTAGAACCCATCTAATTCTATCCCTGAACCATTTGAGAGAAGCCTTCCCATCAAAAAGAACCCATTTAACACATCTATATTTTGATCATCTTTCACTTCTCTTACTTCCTTTAATTTGACTTTTAGCTGTTGGGTTTTCTTGCTTTGGAATTGGATTTTAAGCTTACTACGATGAAGAATTTGGTGAGTTAGATGGGTAGAGGAACAATTTGGTTGATGTGAATGTGATCTTTCCTCTTTCTCCGACAAAGAGCTTTCTTTGTTGTCGTTTTCGTCCGTGCGATCCAGCTAACTAATAGGATTTGATCTTGCTGCTATTGCAGAGGACAAGGAGGGGGAAAAAAGCAAGGGACGAGGATGCCCAACCTCTGGGTTATTGTTTTGGTTTGTAAATTTCTGGGTTTCTGGTTTATTGTTTTGCGGTGAGCGTTTTGCAGATGCGTATGTTTTGAGGATAGATTCAAGAATTCTATGATTTAGGATATGCAATTATAGGAATGGGTGGATTTTGTTTGGGTCTTGTTTGGATTTTATTTGAGTTGTTGGGTTGTGATGGAGCGAAGCAGTTGTTATGGTTGGCAAAGAAGATGAGTTTGCATGGTGAAGAAGATAGATCTACTGCTCATCTTCATTCTCTTGATCTATTGTTGTTCATCTTCATTCTCTCATATGCAAATTTTGGACAAACTACTACTGTTCATCTTCATTTTCTGGGTGGGAGCAAATAAACTACTGTTCATTTTCTACGTATGAGAAAGGGTTGTTTGAAGATGTTCTTTGTTCTAAAATTAGGATTTCTATTCTTGAATTTGAATTTTCATCGGGGATTTTATCATGTTCTTAAATTTGTTCTTAAATCTGGATTTTATATTCTTGAATTTGATTTTGTTATTGAGTTTGTGAATTTGTGAATGAATTTGAATGATTTTGCGAATGAGTTTGTGAATGAATCTATTTTAATTGTTTGAAAGCTGGTGTGGTCGTGGATAAAAAATGAAAATTCAAATGAAAATAAAGGGTAATATGGACTTTCATATCAATTTAACAGAAATTGTAACAGAGTATAACATAAGTAAAATATATGGATATATTTTAATATAATTTTAAAAAGTGGAGGACTAAGTAGTATAATAGGGTAAAATTCAGGGGGATCAACATATTTAACCCTAAATGTAATGAACAATTAATAATAAGAGATGACAAAAATGTATGCTAGGTTACTGACAGCCAGTAAAACTGCAATTTTGCAAAATTTATTTGCAGCTACTTCAGCAACTCCAGCAATCAACAATAAGGGGCAACGAGAACCATGAATTCAATAAGCACTTGAAATAATTCTATTAAAAAGCAATTAGAGTTAGAAATCTGTTAAGTACCATTACTGTCGATAAACAAACAAATCCATCCATTGCAAGAAATCAAAATTAAGATGACAGCAATGAGAATTTGAAAAAAACAGAATAAGGTAAATATAATATCAACCAAAAATTCTAGGATAACTATTATTCAAATGCTCATCCTTTTCCAAGTCTTGATCCTGCAAGCACATACCTCTCTCAAACAGATATGGATTATGTTCATATCTACATAGAAAGAGCATGTTTGCATTGCTATTATAAAAATCTTATTTTGTTTGTTAAACTGCCACATTTTTAGACTTTAAAAATATTTTTATCTATTCATGGAAGTAGTTTAGTCACATTATCAACCTAATTCAAAAGCTTTTGACAAAATCTCCAACTATTAGCTTCTTTCAAAATCAATTTTTTATTCATAAAACTCAACTTGAGAAAATCTATAATCAATTAGGAAAGAGAATCTCTGATAATTTTTGCCTTAAAATCAGCTAGTGGCAATAGCAATGCCAACCTCTAAGGTCAAGTTAATTGATTCAACAAATCCTTCATATATATTATACTTATGATTCTAGGTTTTAATGTATATTTACTAAAAAAAATCCTTCAAATAAGCATGTTGTCTCAATGGATTAAAATTCGAGATTTGAAGTGCCACAACAATTAGCATCTCTAAGTTGGCAAATTTCAGTCAGGTTTAACTTAAAGATTAATATATAAATGTCATTCCTGTCCATTTGAATATTTCCACATTACACACTATGAACTAGCCTTAATACTCTAACCTGGAAGTTGTAAAATCAACTGTTCATTTTTACAAAATTTGTATGGATATTGAACATTAAGTAAGTTTTACACTGCCTCAAATTTAAATGTTCGGGATTAATTCAAAATCCTGAACACTAATTTAACATAATTACCTCATAAAAACTAGCCAAAGCACAAATAATGATAAAAGATGAAAGTAGCAGAAACAAAGGTCACTGGGTCAACCATCACCCTTTTTCACGAATAAAAGACGGCCTCTGATTTGACATACCTGCCTGTCAATCTTCTTCGGTTCAACCTGATCCGCAGCCCCAGATGAAGCAACAGACAGCCTATCCTCTACCTTCTGCTCCTGCTCCTCGACATTTGTAGGTTCTAGCAACCCAAGGACCTTATTAATCAATCTAATCCTGTGCTCATCAGGAACCTCCATAACGGCCCACATCTCTCCAGCCTCCTCCTTCAACGCAAACCCAACACACTCCAACAATTCAACCCCTCCAGCGACCTCGCTAATTGCCTCCCTAATCTTAGGATTTCCCATTCTAATCTTCCTAAACTTAGCATTATCAGGCTCCTTAACAACATTTCTCAACAGCCTAAGCACAACTTCCACAGACCCCTCCGGGGGCTTCCCCGACACATATGCACTAATAGCAGAAACCTGCAATCCACTACCACTAGACTCTTCCCCCATCGCCCCACTCTTTGCAGCGTCAACTGAACAACTATTGTTATTTACACAGGTTTCTACATGCATGGAAACTTCATTTTCTGATCCATAAGATTGCCCACAAATGGGGCATTCAAACACATTTAAAGAGTACCCATTTTGGGATCTTTTTCCTGTGGTGATTAATGAGCCAAAGGGGTCGAATCCATCTGCAGGTGGTTTGCGATTTGGGACTGGTTCTCGAACAGGGGAGAGTTTGATTTGATCGGAATTGGGGGTTTTTGAAGGCAAAGTTTTGGAATTGGAAGAAGAAGAAGGTGGTTTTGTGGTTGAGTTGGTGCTAACGGGTTGAGAATAGCGAGCGTGGACAGGGTTAACGGGTATTGAAGAAGAAGATGAAGAGGAACCACTGCCCAAGACTCGACCTTGTCCCTTGAATTTATTTGAGGAAGATGATGATAATTGGGTGTTTACCTTCTTCACGAAACCTTTAAACTTGTCTTTCATATCATCCATTTCCTTTTGCCGGTTAATTGAAGATTTACATACACAACTAAGGATAGGAAATAAAGGCAAAAGCGGAGATTTTGTAGAAATCTGATCCCAGATTGAAGAAAAGGCCCTATTCGGATGTTTGTTCTTGACCGACTTTATTAGTTAAACGCGGTAGCATAATCATATTGTCCACTATTATTATGCCACGTCAGAAGAAGTGGACCCTGTAGCCGTCGGGCCCTATGATCCAATGTGGTGAACTGGATGAGCCAGGCTTTTTAATTGGAAACATCAATCCATTGCTTTGCTTTCGCCAGTAGCAATCCTCAACATGAGATGCCATTGCCCACGGCATGCTTGTGTCACAAATTCACAAAGCTTAACAATCCACCCAGCGCATTGGCTCTCTTAATTCTGTGATACTTGTTGCTCTCCTTTTCTTTTCTGCAACATTCACCAGTTTAGCAAAAGCAAAAGGTCATCCAAATCGGATCTATCCACCAGTTCACACCATTGCCGTATTCCAGGGAAACAAACGACTTTCAAGCCACCAAACATACATCTCTTTATATATTAAGCCGTTCAAATTTCGATCCTAAGGACGTAAAGACCACATCAGCGACATGGCAAAAATAATGTTTCAATAATTTCCATGTTATGGCTTAAAAAAAATAAAAAAAACAAGGCTTGTTAAAAGTTACAGACAGATGAAAACTACAGAACGGGCTGTTGTCACAAAAAAATTGCCGTGCAAGTAAATCTTCTCTTCGGCCTATTCAATTATTAATTATGAAAAACCGAGGCTCTTATTTCGATGTTACTCGATCCAAAAGAACCCCATACACATGAATTTATTTAAATCCCTCAATTTACATTGAACCGTCAAAAACAAAGTTCATTTGCAAAATCCTTTATTATAATGCTTTCCTTTGCTTCCTGTACTGATATATTTTGTTTTTTTATAAACCTGTACTGATAAAGCAAAAAACTTAGTAAAGGCACTCCAATAAATAAGATAATCGTGACAACATAACAGAAGCAGGAGTTGTGGCAAGCCAACCGTATACAGTACTATCACTAACCCAAACCATCTTCACAACCATTCAACCACAAACCCAGGCTAACTCCTGTGAAATTTATCTTTCCACCAAGTGCAACCCTGCCTCTTTTACTTCCTTTGCAAATAACACTGTGCCTGTTCCCTCTTCCCCCTCTCACCGCTGCCTGCTCAACAATAGTATCATGGATGAAAATAACAATAACAGACTGAAAAGATAGACAAAGACTGAATAACTCGACCAGCAATTGCTATATCAAGAAATCCCCAAGTGACTACTATCTCAAAGGCTCAAACCTTGAGAGCAAAGGTCACAAAACAGAGTAATGCGATAACACCCAGTTGAAGCTGTCCATTTGAAAGCTAGTTTCATAGGCATAGCAATATAGTATTTGAGAATGATAGCTGCTGTAGTTATTGCATTTACAAAACAGGTGAACAGAAATGTTGATACGCATAAAACGTCAGGGACCAAAAGTATAATGAAAGGACTGGAGTTTTGTTTTGCTAGAAATCATAAACATGAGCATTATGTGCTGTTAAGCTTCTGGTGATTCAATCTCTTCACGAACTTGTAATGAATAATCAGAATCTAGGTCCAAAGCCTTCTGCTTAACAGCTAAGAAAAAAGGTCTCCACTTTGCTTTCCAACTTAATATGCTCAATAACTATTCACTTCTGGAAAAAAAAAAAAAAGGGAAATAGAAATATTATAGCATCAAAGCTGGAGTTAACAGCGTGTTTGGTTTGCTCTTGGAAATGGAATGAGAACATTTAGATCCAACGAATCGATTTCCTTTTTTTTTTTTTTTTTTTGAATTAATTAGATCGAATTTGATGATAATCCTAAGAAAGAACTAAACTAAACCATTTAAAACAAATATTCAGAAATAAAAATTCAAGAAAAACCAGGGATTCCTAGCGAAACAAACAACAAAATGGAAACTTATTCCAATAATTCAATTCCGGTCTTAATCCAGAAGTGAATCAAACATGGCCTAATTCTTGCCAGAAGAGCTAAGACCAATCTATCTATAAACTCGAAAACCAGAAGAAACACTAGTGCATAAATTAGAAATCCAACCCATCATTTCAAATTGCAATTAAACGCCATATAAAATGCATACTAAGGATCAGCATTTTAAAAAACACACCACCTAAATCTAATCAAAATAAAAAAAATAAATAAAATCAAACGTAAAATAAAAGAGCATTTATATTGAACCAATAATGGTTTACAACATCCAAACACAGTAACGACATAATTAACTACTACACTAGTTCACCTCAAAAAAGTGTAGCATTAAGATCCACATAACCGTGATTCATAATAACAAAACAAAAATAAAGCAAAAATCCAAGAGAAAGAAACAAATGCCAACTTATCTAATCAATCCTTATTCTTGAGCCTCTCGATGCGCTGATTCAACTGCTCGATCCTAACCACCAGATTGGTAACCGAATAAAGCAGCCAATAAAACACGAGTGCCGCCGCGATGAGCAACGCGTTCCGCTGGCTTTTCATGATGGACTTCTGGTGGCGGAGGTGCTCCGATGGCGTGCAGGAGTCGCCCTCGCAGCTTGGCCGTGTCTCGTACTTCCAGTAGATATCCATCAGAAGGAAAAGGCAGAACGGCACCACCGACAGGAACGGCTTCAGGAGGTTCCGTGTCACTGCGACCAGCCCCCTACGCAGCCCGTCCAGGCCCGGGATCGTCAGGAGAAGGACCATTATGGCCTCTGCGCCCGCAGCATATCCTAGCACCACCCACTCTAGCGCCATTTACCCTAGATCTGCGTGTTGATTTACTTTTCTTCGTGAGCAAGGGGGAGATTAGTTTCTTCCTTCGAGAAAGAGGGACTGAATCGTATGTGGGGTGAAGGGTGATACGTGTCCTGCGACTGTTGAGCTGATGCACGTGTCGCTTGGTGACTGAGGTTGATCGCAGCAGTGTTGTTCTTTTTTATTTTTCGGGCTGGGCCAATGTGGGCTGGCACGCCAACATGATCTCCGCAAGGTCAATTTGGGTCGGATGTTTCGGCTTTATGTCAATGCGGGCTGGCACATTGAGAATTTAATATTATGACTGTAGTCACACATGTCTGGAATTTTATTTTCTTTGCTAAAATGCTATTGTAGGTAATAAAAAAATTTCAGTTTTATGGCTGATTATTATAGCAAAATAAATGACGCAATGAAATATTAGAAAATTAGAAGGCTACTATTAGATAGAAATCTTAAGCAAAACCTTATAACGAATCCGAACTTAAAAACTGAACACAGGTGCAAAAGGCGTCCAAAAAAGCCGGGGAAAAAGGTTTGTAGTTTAGGATTTAGAAAATGATGACATTTAAATTCAATACTTTGTTTTCTTAGAAAATTTTTGCTAGAAATTAATTTCAGTTCTCCACGAGTAAAGACCTCAATTTTAGGCCTTTTAACCACTAGGCTCTTCATGGGTTTTTGCAATTTATTATGTCTCATGTAAATGCGGGCTGGATTCAACCCTCATGTAAATGTGAGCTGAATTCAACCATCTTATTCTATAGAGATAATAACATGGTGCATTTTATGTTTTTTATAAAAAATATTTTATATCTCACATATTTGAAAAAAACATTTTTACTTAAGATATTTTACTTTTTAACGCTCTTAGTTTTTATTCTTTAGTTTTGTATGCTTTTGTATAGTTACAATTGATATGAGATAAAAAAAAAAAATTGTTCTTTACTTTTTTATGTGAAGAAGAAAAAGAAGAAAAGGAAGAATAAAAAAGAAAAATAAAAAGAAGAAGACAACGACATACTTTTTATCTATTTCATTCACTTTCCCTCTAAAAAAAAATGAAGAATAAGAAGAAGAAGTTGAATTAAATATATTTAAATATGTTTTGTTGATTTATAAATAAAAAAACGATAATAAGATTAATGATTTAAATGATAATGATAATGTTATGTTTCTCATAATCTTTTATCTCTCTAAAAAAAAGCGAGAAAATAGAGATATATGTGGGTTTTTATTTTTGTTTTTAAAAATTTAATAGTTGTTTTTGTTATTATTATTGTTTAAAATAAATAATCATGAGTTTTTAAGTATTTTAGATGAAAAATAGTTAACAAATGAACATTTTTGAACTAAAAATTAATCATAAAGAGAGAGAAAATCGTATTAATTAGAGATTGAAGATGATGTCTGATTGTTTTTTTTTTCTTTTATTTGTCAATAGTTGCATAAACAAAAAATAAACTTAAAATGAATATTTTCCTAAAAACTTTTTTCTTTATTTATTTTTTAAAAATTTTGAAATGATAAACCTAAAATAAAAGTAAGTAAATAAAAATAAACATTTTACTATATATAAATATATTTTACTTAATGTCATTATAAAAAAAATCGTGTTTTGTTAGAAATTGAAGATGTTACTAAATTTTAATTCTTCTTCTTCTTCTTTATGAATTTTAGATGAAAAAATAATTAGCAGATTAACATTTTTTGAACTAAAAGTCAGTCATGAAAAGAGAAAAAATAGTGTTTGTTAGAGATTAAAGATGATGTTTATGTTATAATTATTTTTGTTCTTTCTTTTATTTACATAAATAAAAAAAAAGCCCAAAATAAACCTAAAATAAACATTTTTTTGAAAACTTTTTTCTTTATTTATTTTTTAAAAATTTGGAACTGATAAGCCTAAAATAAAAGAAAATAAAATAAAAAATAAATATTTTACTTGATTTTTTATTAGAGGTTGAAGATGATATTGTGTTTTAAATGTTCTTCTTCTTTTTTTATGCATTTTAGATGAAAAATGGTTAGTAAATGAACGTTTTTGAACTAAAAATCAGTCATGAAAATAGAGAAAATTGCATTTATTAGATATTGAAAATGATGTCTACGTTTTAATTATTATTATTATTATTATTCTTTCTTTTTGTTTGTCGACGTTGCATAAACAAAAAATAAACCATTTGTAAATAAGTAATAAACTATTTGTAAATCAATAATAGATAAAAAAAATAAACCAGTAATAAATTATTTGTAAATATTTTACAGTGTAAGAAAAATTAAAAATAAATATCATCTTTAATCTCCAACAACTCAATTTTTTTTCTCTTTTATGACTGATTTTGAGTCCAAACATATTAATGTTTAACTGTTTTTCATTCACAATATATCAAACTCATATTTTTTTTATTATAAACAATAAAACAAACATTAAAAATCATATTAAAATTGTTTTTAGAGTGAGAAATACATATCATGAAAAATTTGTTTTCTCTATAACAGATTTACAAATCTATAATTTTGTATGAGAAAAAAAATATTTTTTTTATTGATTTTGATCCATCAAAAAATGTGAATAAACTTAAGAACGATTTCATCCATCAAGAAATGTAAATGTATTTGATAAAAGAAAATATGTTTGAGAAAAAGAATCGATAATAGTGAAAGATCGATTTGAAAACATTATTTCTTAATTTGATGAATCCAGCTAGTTAAGGTAAAATGATTATCTGTTAATTTTTAAGTAATAAATCTATAATTCTTTTTTTATGGAGTTGATTTAGAAAAGGAAAAGATAAAAAATATATATTTATAATTTAATGTTGCAAAATAGTATTTTTATGAAATATTTGTGTATGAGGTATATTTGTTAATTAACCTTAATTTCTAGGTATTGTTGTCATTAACCCTATTCCATATATAGGCTCTTAATGGGTACCAATTGATTTTTTATTTTTATTTTTTTAAATGGTAGCACCCAGCCCACCACTGCAATCAGTTCAATGTTACAAATAGTAAGGCTTCCCGATGGTGCCCATCCTTATCTTGTCATCACTAGTCCAAATCCTAATTGACAATAACTGAGTAAGGAAGAATCAAGGTATCAAACCTTGAGACTATTTCCTGAAATGCTCACCGCTGACCATTTCAGCTCAGTCACGGAAGGCAAACTTGGTGCAATTTTTTTTTACGAGCAGTACACTGTAGACGGTCTAATTAATGCACGTAAAAGCTTGTTCCACACCAGTGTAACTGTCTTATTATGTCTTGTTTAGAAGAATACTTGAGAGGAAATCATAAGCAAACCCTGGCTTTACGATATTCTTCCATTATCTTGATTTTGGTTGTCGTCATTTTCTTGGCCTCCTCGTCTTTCTTAATTATGCCTGAAACGAGGCGTTAGGTATGTGACAGTGCAGATTAAACGGAAAAAGAAGTATAGAAAGGTTGTTACTGCCATTTTGAAAAATAAAAAGCCTGACGTAATAAGCAAATTAATTGAAACATTTCAAACAGATTGTAAATTTAAAAAAAAAAAATTGAACTTGAAGATCTATAGGATCTCATATTCACTCACGTTTCCCAAAAACCGTAGAACAAATTAAAGAGAGGCGAGGATGGTATGGGGTCGAAAATTCAAAAAGTTTGAGCTGGGAAAATGGAAGCATCTATACCTAATTCGTGGACATATTATCAAAATTTCCAACTACCATACCATAATTCAAGAGTATATAAATTATTCTCTCCATTTCAAAAAAAAAATTGGCCACTATTTTTTTTAAAATGTTTTAAAATACATGTTCATTCTCATTAAATCAAAAATATGTATAATCATTTTTTTCTAATTTACCTTTATTAAATATTAAGTTAGCTAAAGTATATTTATTGTCTCATTCATATAATTAAGGGTACATATGAAAAAAAATACATGAGTTACCAAAATATTTAATGTATTTTCTTAAATAATGTAAAAATTAGAAAATAACAATTTTTTTAGGATAAAAGAAATATTATTATTATTATTATTATTATTTTGATCATATTATATATCCCACAATATGTATTTGGGTCTAGTTGAAATTTGACTAAACTGCGAAACATGTTGAATACTCAGAATGGAACTATGTTAAGTTATCAACATGGATTGAAATAGGTTTTAATGACTTTGGAGTCTTTGACAATAAAAATTTTAATCAATGTATATATCTTGCAGCTCAACATGACATGTATCATGAATATTTTTATGTTATTATTATAGCATAAGCTGAGTGTGTGTATATATGTATGCCAAAAGAATTGGACACTTGGAATGCAATTCCGGGCTCTTACAGCCAGCTTCCTACTAGTTCTAGCTGTAATAGACTGGGGTTAGTAAATTATAGTTAGACTTTTAGTTGTCTCGTCGTGATTAACGGTCAAAATGCAACCACTAGACATAAGACGGTTGTCCCAAGATATGCCAACTACATGCCGAAAATTCTGAAGAGTACTGCAAATGTTTTACAATGCCGAACTGCGTTGTATACTATTTGATTCAAATTAAAAAAAAAAATGAATCCAACAGATTGTTTTAATTTTTTCTTAAAAAATTTTTGACTACTTTAATTTAGTTTGATTTTAAAAAATCAAAATCAAACAAACTGAATTTTATTAAAAATTTCTAAATAAATGATATATATAATTTTATATTTAACAATAAATTAAATATACTTCATATATACATATATTATTAACAATATAACACTCATGAATACTTAAAGTAATATAATTTATATTAAAAAATTAAAAAAATATATTTTTGATAAAAAAATTAGTTCAAACCAAATGAAATCAAATGCATTAAATTAAATTTAGTTTAATTTGATTTTTTTTTATAAATTTAGTTAATTTAATTTTGATGAAAATCAAATCAAAACTGATTAATGAATAACTTTATATAAAATTAGTCGTAATCCACGTACTGCATGGTTTATAATTTTAAATTATAATATTATTGGTACAATATACATGTCCTAAATTCTAAACTTTAATTTATTATGTTTATATGTTAGGGGTCTTTTTAGTTTATTCGAAGTGTAAAATTTTTAATTGCATATAAGTAATTAATTGTTTTTAGAATATAAGTAATTAAATTTTAGTAAATTTGAACACCCTTGTGAAATTAATATTTCAATGATGTACTCAATTTGGATTTAATGCAGTTTATTTTAAAAAAAGAAAAGATAAATCTTGGTTTTGAGCAAATTAATTAGGGAAATTAATTTATGAGGAGATAAAGTGAGAATCTTTATTGTAACCATGCTTATGAAACAGGAATTAAAGTAAGGGATGCGAGGCCTAGATTGGGACAGCCCCACATGGATACAAAACTTGCAAATTTAGAAGCAATATAGCTAAAGAGCCTAAAGCAAAGCAGTATGGATAATGGATGGGAGAGAAACAACTCTACACAAATTCATAAATATCACCCCCTAGTATATACCATGGTCCTCATTATTGATCCCTTTCAAACCATTCTTATTGTCCCTTTTAATTTTCTGATTAATCATCAATTTAATCAAAGTGCAGAGAGAATATTGTCTTAATCATTAATTCTGATGATAAATTAGTCAGTTATACAGAGTCTGGACAACTTAGTCAAACATGAGTTGGCAGTTCTAATAACAGCGCTAGCTTTTGACAAAGTTCAGATAAAGTCATGGTATGGTGAGAACAGACTTTGCTACAATAACAACAACAAAAAATACTAGACTTTCAATTCAAGTGGATTTGAAAAATGATAAGAAATGATATGATTCGAATTCCTTGAATATATTACAAATGATATTAAAATTCGTTCATTAAATTTTTAATTTAATAAATAAATTATATTATTTATCATCAAATCATTAACGATCTCATTTTTATTACTAAATCAATGAATCTATCACAAAATTTTGTCTCAAAATCAAATGAATTAGATTATTGCACTTGTTAATTATAAGCTAAAGATGATAACATAATGAAATTGAGATGAGAGACAAGACAAGTAGGTTTGTTTGCTAATACAAAGAGAAGTGCTCAATGAATTGACAAAAAATTAAACAAGGACCGTGGTATAATCTAACTTTTGGATCAAAATCAAACTTTAATGTTCTCATAACATCCAGCAAAAGGCACTAACTACAGGATCACAAAGAGCACTTACACAAAAGCGTTTTATTTTAAATATTTATACAAAATAATTAATAAAAAAACTAATGAAAAGCTAACAATATTGCTATACCAGACTAAAGTGGGTGTAGGAAGAGAGTGTGGAATCTTTAGGCTTTTCAATTTCACCTTATTGCAACTTTCTTTTACACCTGTTTCAAGGTAGCCTGTTTCCATAAACATCTTTCTAACAAAAAAAGAAGAAAAAGAGCTATTGGAGATTGAAATTAAAGTTGAGAGCACAATAGAAAAGTGAAGCAAAGATAGTCCACCGGAAGCAAAACCATACCAGAGCAAGTAGGGAATTAATTTGCTACAAATTTTCAATTATTTACCACCTGCATGCAAAATGAAAAGAACCCACAACAATTATGAGGATTGACAATATTAGGGTTCGATAAGAGAAGATATTTTTGACATTATGCTCATGTTATGCCCAAAAAGAACAGAAGGAAAAGAGGAAACTAAAGAATAGCAGAGAAAGCTCAACGGAATGGGCTCTTACCTTTTCCTTTTTCACAGACGTTTCTTAAGAAAGAAAGGAATACAATGAGTAATGCAACCCCAGCAATTAGTCCAGTCAATATTGCAAGTGTCTTCTTTATCTCATCATCATTATTATTATCTACACAGCACAAGAAAAATAAAAGCAATTAGATACATGCCACAGAAGAATTAACAATCATAAGTTAATAATTAGTATGACCACTTCTTGGTTTTAGAGTTGTCAGTGAATGCAACTACCAGGTATAGAGATCTTCTTTATAGGTCATTTTCATTGCTAGAATCCGGACTAATCAAGAAAGAGTCCATACGATTGCAATTTCAACAAGCTAAGCAAAGATTATGCTACCCACTAGGTGATAGTTTCCAATTAGCTGGGACATTAATGATGTTTTCCTTTTATCTTTACAGAGTTTCTAACAGTTAGGACATTTAAAACTACTGATTTGTAGCCATAATTTACTCCATTGCATTGTATTCTTATTTGATTCCTAGTTAATGAGGAATTAATTCAATGTGGGTCTTTGTTGTTTTAACTATGCTATGGTGACTTTAGTGATTAATTTAAAGTTAAGGTTTTGTCAATGGAAAATGTATTACTTACATTTCAGGAAATGGATATAGTTATGCATTTAAGTGATATAGCTATCCCACTTAACCCTCAACAAAAGCAAATCACTTTGGGAATTATTCAGGACAATAGAAGCTTCATTAATATTGCTCCAAAACCTCCTCATATGCATGCATACTACATCATTGGCCATGAATATATACAAAAACACTTAATAAATTACCCACTCTCTAATTGATACACACACATGCACAAAAAAATAAAAATAAAAAAGGAATTAAAAAAAAAAAAAGAAATTTAGTGATAAAGGCTTCTTGAGTAATTTGAACTTACCAAAATCACCATGTAAATTAAAAACACAACTTAATGCTTTATCTACATTCTACATGGTGTTGTCGGGAAAATTCAAGATTTCTCTTCCACTAAAATCCCACTAATATAAACCAAAACACACTTGAGTAAAAACCAAAAACTTGAAACCACCACCACCCAACGGGGTGGCGAAACTTACCATCACCACCGTGGGATTGAGCGCCACGAACCGAGAACCGCACGTAGCACTTAGCCAAGTACATGTCGCCCGTGGCAGTGGGCCCACAGTCCGTTTTCAACCGACCGACCGCGTCCGATAAGCAATCCTGACACTCGCTCGCACTCAAATCCTGTACACACTGTGCCACAGCATATGCATCCCCGGAACCACCAATCCGGTAAGGCTTGTAGGACCCATCACTGGCTGACAGGTACGCTAACACCGCATCACGCCTAGTCAACGAATCGGACTCGTACCCTATCGACGGTCCACATTTCTTCAACACCACAGTCTTGTCCTCGACGCCTAAAAAGCTCATATTATCATACTTGACGAAACACCCATCAAGCTGAATCGCTCCACCGCACGAGTCAAGGCAGAGTGTGCCGAGTTGACTCACTGCAGTGGCGACGCAACGGGCGCAGACGCCATTGGAGAGGTCGCCTCGGCATTGGAAGAGGCCGTAGAGGGTGTCTTGAGAGGAGGGGCTTTGGACGGTGAAGTTATTGTAGTTGGTGAAGGTGGCTGAGTTGACGAGTGAGGTGAGTAGGGAGTTAACGTTGGACTCGTAGGGGGAGCCAGAGGTGTACTTGTGCTGTGAGCATCCGCCAAAGATAAAAGACTGGAGAGAGGAAGAAGATGGAGTGCTGAGGAAGGAGATGGTGAGCAGAAATGGGTAAACAAGAAGTGGAAATGTAATGAACATGTTTGTGTTTTGAGTTCTTGAAAACAGAGTGAGAAAGATTAAAGAATGGTTTTTCTTGAAGAGGAAGAAGAAGAAAAAGTCGACGGTGGGTTTTTGATACTCTTTTCTTTTTGTGCGTCTGTGATGGAGAGACAGAGAGAAAGGGAGAAGGGTGGGATGTTGCTTTGAGGAGAATTTACGTAACGGGAAGGAGGGAGTTACGACTTGGCCTCTCTCTATGCATACACGATTGTTGCTTTGTCCTTTATTTAGTTTTGAACTTTTTCTTTTATTTTTTAGGTCAATATTTTTAAAAAAAATGCTAAGGCTCGAGGGTATCTTCCCATTAACTTTTGAAAATAAACCATCGGCAAAATACATCTACAAGCCCCTAAATTCTCACCATTTTTGCTATTTAGTTCCTAAACTAATTTTTTATGACATTGAGCTCTAAAATTTTCAAAATTTTTACTACCACACCTTTTTTAGTAGCTCCGTTGCATGTAGGCTAGGTAACCCGTTAAAATCACATGAAAGCGCCAAATAGACGAGACTGTCGTCACCAAATTGACTTGATTGATTAGAATGCCCTTGATATCAGTTTAATAATGAAATCCCTAACTCTCTTAATACCCAACTTCTCTTAACAAAATCCCTAATTCTTAAATTTCTTATTTTTTTGAAATTGTGTGTAATCTTTTGGAAGCATTTGCTATTGGTTGACCCGTTATTTTCGTGGTGAACCTTGCTATTTAGAGAAGAGAATTCCTGTGGTGGACTTGTCATTATCGTGGTGGACCTTACTATTTGGAGAAGAGATTTTTTGTGGTGGACCTCACGCTGTGGAGAAGAATAAAAATTACAACAGTGGACCACCTTAGTTGAATTGAAAGATCTGCAGGTTAGTATCATATTGACGGGCTTGTGTGGTGGACCATATTGGAGGCTTTTTTTAATTGTTTGCATGCAATGTGATGAAGAATGCTTGATTTTGTTTGTTTACAATGCATGGATGTGGTCCACAGTTGATAGTTTCTAGTGCACAAATTACATTTTGTGTTATTTTCAGTTATGAATATGTTTGGTAAATAGTTTACTATTGATAGCAAAATAGTCAAATTTTTTTATGTGCAATTTTGCATGTCATGGGTTTTGCATGTCTTTGGCTAACATTTTCGTTATTGTTTACATGTCTTTTAATTTTCATTTTGCTTTGATCTAATAATGACTGAAATGTCATAATGTGTTTGATATATTGTGGCATCTGTTTGTGCTTGTAGTGACTGAAATGTGGCTTACTTTTTTGTATATTGCAACATGACTAAAACTTATGTTGACCTTGTAATTAATCACAAGGGTAAATTTCATTTAAGAGTTGGAAAGGGGATTATATAAGTGGGTTGAAACAATAGTTGAAAAAGCTATTGGCATAGATAAACTATCATTTTTTGCTATTATGTCTTATGTTAAGGAATTATTGTACAACGTGGATTATTTTACAAAGACTTGGTTGGTGGGGGTTTAAGAAAGTGAGTAGTGATCACCACCTTAGTGTCATATATAGTAAGTTAAGAAGTGAGGATAGTGTTGCATTCTATGTTGATCACATTAAGGTTGAGATAGGTTCAGGGTTTGGAAGCATAAAAGCCAACCTTTTGTAGAGGTTTGAGGCCTTAAGGTATATGAGGATAATATGGTGGAAGGGTTAGAAAAAGTAATGGTTTGGTTAAATAAAAATGTCAGTTTGGATGGTGATGATTGGGATTTGATATGTGAGGGAGGTGAGTGTGACAAAGAGGTAGGGGAAGGTGAAAAAGAGGCAAATGAGGGTTATGAAGAGGAAGGTAAGTGTGAGAAAGAGGCAAGAGAGGGAAGTGAAGGAATTGATGATGATGAAGAGGAGTTACTGGAAGCTAGAGAAAAGTGAGGGAGTATAATAAAAGGATAAGTCATATGGGTGGTAGTTCTATGGATGTGGATGGAGTTTATAATAATGAGGGATTAGAGAAAGAGGATCAAAAGGAGTTAGAGGAAGTAGATGAGGAGGATGAGATAGGAGCGAAAGAAAGGGATGAAAATAGTAGTGAGTGTTATGACTCTTCAGATTATGAGAGTTATTACATTAACACAAATGATGACTATAGGAATGATGCATTTAGGGGTCACAGTAGTATAGTGTATTTTGACTCATTAGCTAAAATACCAGTTTTCTATCTTGGAATGGTATTTCAAAATGTAGAACAACTTAGAGATGTTTTAGTTACTTATGCAATCTTAAAGGGTGTTAAGGTAAGGATAAAAAAAAAGAACATAGTAGGATTAGGGGTAAATGTACAACAGGTTGCCCTTGGTTTTTTTTTTTTGGCAAATAAGAAAAACAAAGATGATACCTTAGTTGTGAA
Organism: Omphalea diandra; assembly: GCA_949677035.1. Classification (NCBI taxonomy): domain Eukaryota; kingdom Viridiplantae; phylum Streptophyta; class Magnoliopsida; order Malpighiales; family Euphorbiaceae; genus Omphalea; species Omphalea diandra. The sequence goes on along the minus strand of CATIWR010099665.1, from coordinate 42,796 downwards.
AACTTATAATCCACATCACAAGTGTGATAGGGTCCATAAAAGTAGGTTTGCAATAAGTAATTTTTATTACAAAATACTTCAAAAATAAAATTATGACTCATCCTGAAATGAAACTAAGAGTTTTGAAGGAAATATGTAAGACAAAACTGAGATTTCATGTTAATCTCAATGTATATAGGAATGCCAAAGCAAAGGTGATGAAAGAAATCATTGGAGACTAGGAAAGAGTACTCTCTTTTACATAATAATGTTGAAGAGATCATGATTAGTAACCTGGAACTACTTATGTAGTTAAAGGGTCTAGGGATAATCCTTATAATCTAATTAATCCCTTAAAGTTTATGAGGTAGTATGTCTATTTTGATGCTTGTAAAAAAGGATTTCTAGTTAGGTGAAGGCCTATTATAGACTTAGATGGATGTTTTTTAACTAGATGTACACATTAGCATGGGCAGTGGTAGAGATTGAGAACAAGGTAAACTTGGGTTGGTTCTTGAGGTGTTTGAAGCATGATCCACCACTTAAAGATGGTGCAGGATAAACCATTTATTTTAGATATGCAGAAGGTATGTATGTGTACACCTAATTTAAGATTAATAAATGCATTATAATGTTAATAACATATTTAATTGGTTGTAGGGACTTGAAAATGCAATTAAAGAGCATTTACCCGATGTTAAGCATAGGAGATGTGCAAGAAATGTATATGTAGCTTAGGCTAAGAAGTGGAAAGGGAAGAAAGGAAGATTGCATTTTGGACTTGTGCAACATCCACATATGAATATGAGCTTAAGCATAATGTAAATGGATTAAAAAAGTCAAGATAAGGGATAATTAAAGATATGATGGAATATAACTTGGTCAGTTTTTGCAAGGTGTTCTTTAAATCAGATGTTGAGTGTGACATAGTGTATAACAACCTTACAGAGACTTCTAATGGGTGGATTTTGGATGCAAGGTGCAAGAGTATTATCACAATGCTTGAAGACATTAGGGTGCAAGTTATGAAAAGGATAGCAAGTAAGAGACAATCTCAGCCAACATGGATACATGATGTATCTCCAATGGTAATGGCAAAAGTAGAGAAAAATAAGGTGAAGCCTTTTGACTAGCGCATTATCTTCAATGGAGATGAAGGGTATAAGGTAGCCAACATTTTTAATCAATACCTTAAGCATAGAGTACAACTAAATGCAAGGAAATGCTCATGGAGGGAATAGGATTTAATAGAAATCTCATGTCCCCATACTATCTATGTTATACTTAGTGCACATGAGAATATAAAAGATTACATTGAGTATTGGTACAAGAAGTCAACTTACTCCAAAGCATATGCAGTGTTCATGCATCCTGTCAAAGAATGGCCAAAAATAAGATTTGAAGATATTAGTCAACCTGCATTTAAGAAAAGACCTAGAAAACCAAAGAAATTAAAGAGGAAGGACAAAGATGAGCCAAACAAGGTAGACAAGGCTTCTTGAAAAGGAAGAATAATGGCATGCAAGATTTGTACGAGAGCATAACACAAAGTCAGAAGCTATCCATAAAGACCCTATGCATCACAAGTGTGTTATATAATCGTTAAATTTCATATTTGTATCATTTTATTCTTGAATATTGTTATCACTTTAAATTTCAAGCAACAAAGCAATAAAAAAGACAAAAAACTAAAGCATAAAGTCAACAACTAAAGGCTCAATCATCATAAAGACCCTCTGCATCACAAGTATGTTATGTATTTGTTTTCAGTTTATATTTGAATCATTTTATTCTTGCATTTGAGAATGGTATCATTTTAATATGCAGTCGTTATGTCCATCTAAAAGATTAAAAAACAAGGACAAAGCTAGCAACCAAAGGCATACGTAAGAACTGCAACATTCACAAGTACAACTCTAAGGTTTCCTAATATGCAAAGTGCATCTTGGAAAACATGGACATCTCTTAGGAAGAAACCAAATGATCCTGCAATTATGAGTGTGTGATTTATGCTCTTTATATTAGGTTGTCAACTACTTTTTGAATGTGACTGCTAATGAATATTACATTTCTTAGGTTATCATAGGACATGAACCAATAGGACTGCAATGGAAAAGGAAACAAGCTAGTACATGTAGGCAACTTCAAGAAGCAAGGCAACTTAAAAGTCAAGTAAGGAAGAAGGATATGGATATATGTGCAAGACAAACTCAAGGAAAATGTGATATTTTTTATTTAATTTTGGACTGTTGGACTAGGTTATTCAAACCTAAGTCAAGACTCTCTTTTGATCTTGATAATATTGATTGAAAGGTTCTAATATCAATTTTAAGTGTTGTTTTTGCAGTTATTAAGATAGAATATCATTGAAAGATGAATAAGAGTGATTAGAAACAAAAAAAAAACTCAAAATCTGAAAATCTGCCTTCGAAATTAGCAACTAGCGACTGCAAATTTCGAAGTGACTACGAATTTTGAAAAAAGAGCTATTGAGATTCAAAAGTCACGACCGTGAATTTCGATAGCAACCATGAATTTCAGAAACAACATCTCCATGTTAGACAAACAATTTCACATTGACAATCGTGTTTGAAAATGAAAATAGTGATCGCAAATTTGAAGTAGCGACCACGAATTTTAAGATCGGTTAGAAAGATCCAACTGCTAGTTTTTTAAGAGAACAATAGTTCATACCACGCAGACTAACTATTAGACACAGTTTAAAATTAACGATCGCAAATTTCATCTGACAAGCATTTAATGCAAGATATGCCTAGCACAACTTAGAGATTTAAGCATAGTTTCTTTGTAATGTTTCTTTGGTGATTATTGTCTATAAATACACCACCAAATGGACTTGAATGCAAGAGAAAAAATATTGATATGTGCTAAAACTCTTTCAAAGTTTTAATTCATAACTTTAATTCTTTATTTCTTTATACATATTTTGGTGTGAGCTTTAAACGCCTTGGGTTTGGGTTTGAGAGTGAGCTCTTATATAGAAAACTCTTGTTTAGGTTTGAGAGTGAGCCTTAGAAAACTCTTGTATAGGTTTGAGTGTTAGCCTTGGGAAAACACTTATAAAGTTTGTGTGAGCCTAAAACACTAGATTGAGTGTGAGCATTGGGAAAACACTTGTAAGGTTTGGTGTGAGCCTAAACAATAAGTTGAGTGTGAGCTTGTAAAACATTAGTGATTGAGTGAAACACCCAATTGGTGAATTAGAGAGTGAAAGTAGGGTTGGTTAATACCTAAACCACTATAAAACTCTTGTGTTCATTCTTCTCCTTCTCTTTCTCTAATCTTTCATTTTTGAGAGTTTCCTTTAAAATAAAAAGTTCAAATTTGCCACCAATTCAACACCCCCTTTTTGGTGCACTAGGGCCAACATGGACAACTAGTAGCTTATACTGTAAAGGAATGACAAACTTAAGGTGTTCATATTTTTTGCAAGTTGCTTATAATGAAAATTGAGGCTGTTTTGGCCTAAGTTTACATTGGTTATTTTTTTGAAAGCAACTTATAGTGTAAAGGTAATATAATTAGGTTTCCTTAGTGCACATTTGATGGCTACTTTGGCCTTTACAATATTGATGAATAATCATTATAACAAGTTATTTCAATGGAATGGAACTTCTTTAACAATTATGGTTTATATGCATTGAATTCAATACTATAACAATGATTATTTATAGTTTGTACAGGCCTAAACTCATTGATAAGCCTTATAAGTTCTCTTGAAAATGATAACTCATGCAAATTATAATATATACAACTTGTTACAGATTCTCTTCATATTTTGACATTCTCATTGCCATCAAAGATGCACTACAAAGTTGCATTACATTCATCATTACTAAAAAGTTGCAATATTACATTAGCTAAAGGCAAAATGCATCACCAGTCCTTTCAGGAACAAATATACCTCCCATCATTCATTTACCTAATTTTTTTCCTAAAATACACCAAAATAGAAGCACAATACAACAATAATTCCTAACATAATCAAGTTTTTTTCCTCCCTCATTTTCCTACAAGGTTTATCTTTAACTTAGTCTTTAAAGTTGCAATTTCTTCCTTTATCAATGTAACTTCTTCATTCCTTAAAGTTGTTACTTCATTGTTACTCTTTTCTTGACACTTTTCATGTCTAATCCTCAATATAAGCCTCCTTATAAGTTATGCTCTCTTCGTGTACCTCTCATCATGCCAAATAAACAACTCACAAAATGCCCCCTTCATCAAACACAAACACAATACAAAATAATAAAAAACCAGAGATCTATAATGACAAAACAACATTCAAACTCATGATTTAAATCATACCTGGTCTTGAGCACACTTATAAAATAATCTTTCTAGATTTGTTTATGTCCTTGAGGTGTATAGTCAAGTTAAACCACCACAGAAGTAGTAAAAGACATTTGGATCATCCACTCCACGCAATAACAATGATCCTCAAGCAGTAACATATGATACTTCTAAATTTGGTGCCTCTTTTTCACTTCTTCTTCATTACTTCTTTAACTATTTAATTTTTTTTTCTTTTGTGTGAAAGAATAAAAACTCTACGGATTAAACTTATGTCCATAAAAATTCATTCTCTTTTGTTGATTATAGCTCATTTTGGTTATATTAGATGGTAAAGTCATGATTTTGGCATTTTCACACTATTTTAAAAGGTTACGTAGTCTACATGTAACGAAGTTGTTAAAAAAGGTGCGATGATAAAAATTTTTTAAAGTTCGTAGGCTCAATGTCATAAAAAATTAGTTTAGGGGCTCAATAGAAAAAATGTAAAAGTTCAAGGGCTTATAGATGTATTTTTCCATAGACTATTTATTAAGGGCACTTTAAACATATCCAGACTAGGCATTTAAAAATAGCTAATATCTAGTGATATACACTCATACAAATGATATATGTAGACTTAGTATAGTGAAAAAATTGTCTTCTAAAAATTGTCTTTCAAGTATTAGTCCAAGAAAGCAATAAAATATTTTGAATTGTAATGAATAAGATCTTTAAATTAAAACATTTTATATGGGTAATACATTTTCTTGTTACTGCAGTTTTTAATACTAGGACAACATTGCGGCCATTGCAATGGTCATCACAACCAAGAACAAGAGCATTATTGATGGGATGTCCTGCTTCAAGTATGCCTCTTCATCCCAGCATGTTGTAGCCCAGTTCATCAATTGGGAGTTGAAGTTAGCTACTGAAATCAAGATTGATCATTTTATTATTTTTGTTGATAATAGAATAGTGGCTAATTGTTGTTGTTCCCCACTAAACCTCATTCCCTAGGAGATTTATTGGGTCATACTTCAAGCAAAAAGAAGACTTCACCAATTTCATTGGGTCACTATTGAGGTTGTGCCTAAGTCTTGTAATAAACATGTCTTATGGTTAGCCAATAGTATTGATATTACTCAAATAAATATGAGCTTACCCAAAATGCATACGAAGCCCAATTAGGCCTTCATTACTATCACAGACCACTATAGCTCGACCTATTTAGGTATAATTAGAATGCAGCTCATCTCAAATAAAAATATTATCTCTTATCAAGAAATTATCCTTTATAAAGAAAGATAATCCTTATCAAGAAACAATCATTAAACGAAAATAGTTAAAATTCTAATCCAATTAGGAAACAAGTATATCTTATTACTATATAAAGAGCACTACTAGGTATATCTTAGACATTACATATATTACATATACTTGCTCTCTCTTTATAAGCATATCGCTAACTTTAGCATCGGAGTGGGCTTCCAACGACTGGGACGAACCCCCTCTCACCTCTATTTGCCTTGTAAGAACTGAACCAAAATTGCTTGAACCATCTACCTTAAACCAACCAGAGTACCTGAAACAATTACTGTGGTAGGTCTCACAACATAATTGGTGCAGTGAGCTTGGACTTATCATAGTTGACCTTTCAAAACTTCAACCATGACCTATCCTAATGACCTAAAAACCCCACAAACTCACATCCAGTCTAATATTTTGGACAACACAACCCCACTGTGCCTCCCAACCTTAACTTATCCACTAACATCATAAACTTAGCCTCCAGCTTCGTTAGTACCCTAAGTCATGATCCTCAAGTGACACCCCAAATCCTGACCTTCAACCCTGGCCCCGATCAAGCTATCACCCATCTCGTCGCTGTCTATGTAGATTCTGTGACAACTTTAAAGAGGATTAAGTAAGCCCTAGCATGGAATGAAATTATGGCAGCTTCGTAGACTGCAACGACTGAACCACTGTATTTGTCATCTCTAGTAGCTCGACAAGAGCCAAGAGAAACTTTGGCTCACTAAGAAGGAAAAGACCATGCATTCAGAAATGTGTAATGACATTAGTGAATCCTTATACAAGCCGGGGAAAGCCAAACTATCTAAGCAAAAAACACTTACTGGGATGATGATGCCCTTAAAAAAAAGGTCATGAAGGCAGTCAAATGAACACGAACTAAGGAACACTTTAGCCTTGACTACCACTCTTATGATCATAATCCTTTAGCTGAAGAAGTCAGGATTGGGCTGATCCCTCACAAATTCAAATTACCACCAATTGATAATTATAATGGAATAATCGATATTCACAACCACCTTTATAAATTTCAATCCAGACTAGAACTTTATAACTGCTTAGATGCCCTTCTTTGTAAAATCTTTCACACTACTCTTGAAGGGGTAATGCAAGACTAGTACCAAGACCTAGCCAATGACTCCATCCACAGTTTCACTCAGTTTTCATGATAATTCACAACTTGGCTTGTATCAGGCATCCCATAGGTGATAATTTCCTCTAATTTTATATAAGGTGGTCCGGGAAGAAAGAGAGTCACTACATGACTACTTAACAAATTTAACAGGTAGGTCATGCAAGTAAACAACCTCAACCATGAAGTAGCAGCGGATGCGATGATCTGAAATTGTAAAAATTGAGGAGTCTTTAATTCTCTCAATATTGATCCTCCTAAAAAATTTTATGAGCTAATGGAATGAAACAACTAATTCATCCACTTGAATAATAACTTGTGAACTTACTCTTATAGTTTGCAAAAGAAAAAAGATGAAAAAGGGCACGAAGATAACAAACATGACAGGCACCAAGCCAAACAGGGAAGAACTCACTCAAATCCATCGACTCAAGTAACAACTCAACTCAATATTACACATCACTCGCGACGAGTAGAAATGAGGTCCCCTACTGGACCAAAAGGATAGCGGAAAGAATTCACTTTAATAGTGAAAATGCAGAAGATCCAATGTTTTGTCCCATCACTTCAATGGTGAAAATGTTGAACCATGAAGTAGCAACAGACAATGACAAAAAGCTCAACACTCCCCATGCAAACGCCCTGTTTGTTTAAGGCCAAATTGAAAATTTCTTAGTTAAGCAAATCCTAGTAGACAATGGCAGTTTGATCAATAAGGTTACTACAAAAGCTTTCAAAGCACTTAGATTGGACTTCAAGAAGTTACGTCTAGTTCGAACTCCTTTGACCAAGATTGTAGGAACGAAGGCCGATGTAATGGGATTTATTAAATTAAGCATGGAATTGGGAGATGTAAACATCACAAAGAAGTTCAAGGCCATTTGGATGGTAGTAGACATCCCTTTCACCTATAACACCATCATAGGTCGATCGATCCTATATGCTACAGTAACATACACTACATTAAATACCTTACAATGAAAATACTAACTAAGTAGGATTTAGCAGTCATCAGAGGTGATCAAAAGATAGCATGACAAACATACATGAACATCCTCAAAGAGGTAAACCAGAGAAACATATATGAACATCTTTAAGGAGGTAAACCAAAGAACCATACATAAACATCCTCAAGGAGGTAAACCATCCTATTTCTTTTGAACCATTAGACTTCATTCTTGAAAGCGCCCCTAAGAATATCGAGCTAGCAGCATACCTAAAACCCCTGGCTATAAGAGAAAATCGAACCCTTAGCATTAGAACCAAGCTCGCATAACTAGTAGAAAGAGACATTAGCTCAACCCTCCTTGAAACACTCAACACATTTGGTTGGACTCCCTTAGACATCACTGGGATTGATAGTTCAGTTTTTATCCATAAGCTCAACATCGACAGCTCAGCCAAACCAGTCAAGCAAAAGCAAAGAAACCATGAGTTTGAATGATTGAAGGCCATAGCTGAAGAGGTATGCAAACTTTTACATGACAAGTTCATTTGAGGCACACAATACCTGGACTGGTTGGCCAACATTATGTTAGTAAAGAAACTAGGCGGGAAATGAAAAATGTGTGTTAATTTCACATATCTCAATAAGGCATGCTCAAACAACAGTTACCCTCTACCCAACATAGACCAGCTCTTTGATTCCACAGTAGGGTATGAGTTATACAGTTTCATTGATACATTAATAAGATATCATTAAATACGGATGTTCATATTGGATGAAGAGAAAATAAGTTTTGTTACCAACAAAGGTACTTATTGTTATAAGGTTATGCCTTTTAGACTTAAAAATGTGGGAGCCACCTACCATTAGTTGGTAAATCACATGTTTAAAGAATATATAGGAAAAACAGTAGAGATTTATATAGATGATATGATACTAAAAAGTTGTCGAGATGAAGGCTATGTAAAAGACCTTAGGAAAGCCTTTAAAATCTTCAACTGGTATAACATGAAGCTTAATCCAAAAAAATGTGCCTTCGGAGTCTGAGCTGGAAAGTTCCTTGGCTTCATGATTTCTCAAAAAGGCATAAAGGCTAACCCTTAAAAAATCAAAACAATCATAGACATGAAGTCACCCTGAACCATTAACGAAGTTCAAAAGCTCAACGGAAGGATCATAGCCTTGGAAAGATTTATATCTTCATAATTAGTGATGTTTGCCTTTTTACAAAACATTGAGAGACCTTAAAAAATTCAGATGGATTGATGAGTGCTAAAAGCCTTTGAAGAATTAAAAACATTCCTTAGCTAAACCAATTTGCTTAATTGCCCCCTACAAGACAAGTAACTATTCATATACCTAGCAACAATCAAGGATACCGTCACCTTGGTTCTAATCAAAAAAGAAAAAGCAAAACAAAAGCCAATGTACTATATCAGCAGAGTCTTCAAAGGAGCCAAGCTAAACTATTTCATGTTAGAAAAGTTAGCATTTGCATTGGTCATCTCAGCCACAAAATTAAGACCCATGCCATAACTATTCACATTGATCAACTATTAAGGAAGATATTGTAAAAGACTAAAACTTCTAAATGAATAGTAAAATAGGCAATCTAGCTTCATGAGTTTGACATCAGATTCAAGCCAAGATAGGCCATGAAAGCTCAAGTACTAGTAGATTTTGTTGCTGAGCTAATGGGCAGGGAACAGGAGCCCAAGCAAACTAAAAATAAAGAAGAATGGAGACAATGGGTAGACAGAGTTTCAAGTATGAAAAGAGCTAGAGTCGGGATAATTTTACAAGGATCAAACAGAATCACTATCAAATATGCTACTAGATTAAAATTCTAGGCCACCAATAATGCAGTAGAGTACGAAGCCTTAATCACTAGGCTGTAACTTGCGCAAGAGGTTTGAGCTAAGCACCTTATCATATACAGTGATTCATGGTTAGTAGTCCAACAACTTTTTGGGCAATATGACATCAAGGAACCCACAATGGTCAAATATGTCGAGCATGCAAAACACTCTTTAGCAAACATTGAGACAAAAGGAAGGAACTGGATACTGAAGCAAATCCCTCGGGAGTATAACGAAGGGGCAGATTCCCTAGCTAAGTTGGCAGACTCTCCTCAAGTAGTTTTACCTGAAGGAGTTCTAATAGAAGAAAGCCTCTAGTCTAACACTTTGCAAATGTTAAACATAACAATCATAGCTGAAAAAGATAAATGGATGAACCTACTCGTCAAATACCTAAAATACAGGCAACTCCTACCATAACCAAAGGATGCCTGAACCATCATCAACAACACTGTTGACTACTTTGAAGAAGATGAAGTCCTATACAATCGATCTTATACTCAGCCTTGGCTTAGGTGCGTCTCTAAGAAGGATGGGAATTATATACTTAAAGAAATTCATGAAAGCATCTGTAGAGCCTACAAAACAGTTAGCACATTAGCTTAAAAAGCAGTGTTAGCTAGGTATCTTTGGCCCACAATGTTTAAGGATGCTAAACAGTTCAAGCAAAAATGTGAGGCATGCTAAAAACATGCACTTGTCTTTCGACAATTAGCAGCAAGGCAACAACCTATTAGCTCAATATGTATTTCTCCTAATGGGGTGATAAACATTTTTGGGCCCTTCCCATAGGTGTTTGGCCAAAAGAAGTTCATTATAATAGTCATAGGTCACTTATCTAAATGTCCTAAAACTGAAGCACTGGCTACCATCACCTCAGTAAAAGTTCTAGGCTTCTTTAAGAAGAATGTAGTCTATGGTTCAGTGTCTTATAAGTACTAATCACAGATAATGAAAAGTAGTTCGGCTACAAATAGTTTCACTCCTACTATATTGAACAAAATATCGACCTTCGATTCATCTCAGTGGTTTATCCACAAACAAATGGAATGATCGAGGTAACTAATAGAATAATCTTATAAAGGATCAAGAAAAGACTACATGATATAGGAGGGACCTGGGCATATCAACTCAACCATATCCTTTGGGCCTTCAGGACAACACCAAGAATAGCAACAGGCCAAACCCCCTTCTCACTAGTGTATAAGACTGAGGCAGTGATCAACATAAAAATTGATCTTCCCTCATACAAAGTTCTTCATCATAACCCTAAACAAAATGAAGAAGATCTTTGCCTCAGCTTGGACCTTCTAACAGAAAGATGAGAAAAAATAGTCATCTAAGTTGCAACATAACAATAACAAATGGCTTGGTCTCACAATAAAAGAGTCAAGAATCGAGCCCTTAAAGAAGGTTATTTAGTACTTCATAGAACAAATAAAGCCTAAAGAGAAACAAAAGTAAGCAAACTCAATGCTAACTAGGAAGGCTCATATAAGATAACTATGGTAATAAGCCCCATAACATATTTATACCTTACATATGGAACATAGAAGCATTGAAGAAATACTTTATGTAAGCAGCCTTAGCTACCTCGCTTATGTAAACTACTTATCTTCTCTCCAAATAAAAAATGAAGCTATCCATGGATGCAGGCAAACTGTTGAACCATGTCAAAAATTATTGTCTTATGAATGACCCTTTACATTTTTTGCATAACTACTTAGCTAATATACCTCACGCACTAAGCTAATCTACCCCACGCATTATCAAGCTAATTTGCATTGAGGAAATAAGGGCAAAACATAACAAGCTAATTTACTTCGTACGTTAATCAAGCTATTCATGTACCAAATTAATCTACCTCTTACATTAATCAAGTTTATTATGTACCGAGCTAATTTACCTCATACATCAATCATGTTATATTACGAAATGAGATATTTTACCTCATATTATGAAATGAGCTAATCCACCTCATACATTGATCATATTTTAATAGGTAGTAATGTAACCTACCTCATACACAACTTTTTAAAAGACATCCAGCTTTGATAATTCGACATTTACGATAGCAACCATAAGCAAAGACATTATCAATAAGCAAAGTTATAATAAAGAAAGAGTTTTTATTAACTTAGAAAAATTTTACAAAAATAAAGACTTAAGGCTACAAAAAGAAATGACTAAGCCTATGCCTCGGGCTCTTCCTGATTTTCTTCATCATCATCATCCCTTGGTAAAACATCCCTAATATAATCAAAGTTTAGATCCAGATGAGTTATAGCCAAGGTCCATCAAATTTTCTCATTCTACTCGAAGTAGATGAAAGACATTTCTTTAAGAGCTGATGCCCGAGCAATAACCTCTTTTTCTTACCAATCCTTAACATGGTGGAACTTAGCATTCTTCTTCTTCACCTCTTCCACTTGAACATGTTTTTTTTTAATTCACCCTATAAGAGAGACAGCTCGGCCAAACTCGCCTCAGCCACCTTCAGCTTTTCTTGAGCCTCACTAAGTAGGTTGGTTGAGGTAACAAGCTATTTAAGTGTGTCCTCGTGCTCCTTGGACAAAGCATCAAAAACATCACGAGTTATTGTAAGCATGGTCTCCAACTCAATCAAGCATTTGAAATATTTTTCTATCATTTTTAGCCAAATAGCTAAGGTCGACTCAGTCGTTGCTACATAAACAAAGAAAAGAAAAAGGCCTTAACATCTTTATGAGCACTTAGAAAAAATTTAACTACTAACCATACCTTTAGATTAAGCATTTGGGCTCAAGCTACGAGCTCTTTATTCGTAAGGTGCTCAAACCTCTTCAAGCCATTTGGCAAAAGACAAATCTTGTTAAGAGTTTTGCTAACTATTTTATTACTCAAAGAGTAAGGATCATACTTATTCTCCAAATAACCTTGAGGATCAAAGCATCGACTCAAGTTTTTTGGGAGCATGAAGAACTCTTTCTTTGATTTTGATTTTATCCAATCGACTTGAATTTTTCTAATTGTTGGTGCCTTGATTTGTGCTAGCTTATCCACTATCTTTGGAAACTTATGAGGAGGAGAAGAACCAAATTTAGAGATAACCTCGACAGCACATCAGCCCTTGGCTCGGAGGTATTGGTCTCGTTTAGGGGGGGGAGCTTTTTACCAACACTCTTCACCTAAATTTTGGGTTGTTCCTCACCTCCTTGAGTAGCCTAAGCATCCTTAACAACCCTTTACCTTGTTATCTCTTGGTTCAAGTCCTTTTATTTATCTCTGCAAAATAAAGAAGTATTAATACTAATTAGTACACAGACAGCCTATCATGTTAACATAAGTGTGTATACCGGATCAGATAGGGAGGTGTGTCTTTATTAAGTTTATTAAATCAAATAAGGTCCTCTACTAAGGCTTAGAGATGGTTAGCTCGCTCATTCTCTTACTCAGTATGAGTCAACTTGTACTCTCAACTATCCTTGCTCACCCAGTGAGTCAGAAACCTAATCTTATCTTTGCTAATAATAATAAAAAAATTATGTTTCCAGCCCTTGATCAACGAGGGATAATGAGTGAACATTCACATATCAGACTTAACTGATGCATGCCAGTGATCCTCACCAGCCTAGTCCTTGATGATAAATATATGTCTTACCATGTTAGTAGACATGGCGATCCCCTTATTCCGAGTTAAAATGTAAAGACCCACCAATATTCTAATGTTATTTGGTGTGATTTGAGAAATGAGGAGGTTGTAAGCCCCCAACACCTCCTAAATAAACCCAGTCATAGGAAGCCTAAAATTGATCTTCAAATCCTCCTCGAAGAGCATGAACTGATTTGACTATAACTAGGACGAGACCCTTAAAGCAAGGCTCGATATACTTAGCTCATACTCTAATGGAATGTTATACTTTAGACGAATCTTAGCCAAACGATGAAAGGACATCCCACTACCTACCTTAGCTACCTTTGGGTTTACTCTTCGAACCTTAAAAGGCTCATTTGACTATAGTTAGGACGAGACCCTTAAAGTAAGGCTCAATATACTTAGCTCGTACTCTAATGGAATGTTATACTTCAGAGGGATCTCAGCTAAACGATGAAAGAACATCCCACTACTTACCTCGACTACTTTTGGGTTTGGTCTTCGAACCTTAAGAGGCTTAGGTAGTGGTTCTATAGCAGACAGATCGATGTTGGTCACGCTATGGCCAACCCTGCTACCCGAACCTCGTCTCTCATCGACCTCCACATTATCTCCCTCAATAATTTCCTCTTTGCTTTCATCCACTTCCCCTTCATCCTCTTCCTCAAACTCATCACCACTAACCTCATTTGGAACCCCATTGGATCTTCTCCCATGGTGGCAAAAGGGAAGGAGGCCACATTTTCATGGATTGAGGAATCCATTTCGAAGCGATTCAACATAACAAAAATACAGAAAAAAAATAGAAAAGAAAAACACAAAGCTCATCTCTAAATGAACAACCGACAAATCAAATCATAAAGTCTCGACACTACTACTACAACACTTGATCTTAAAGAAAAGGAATCATAGGAAAAATGATGCCAAAATGAATCTTCTATAGAAGAATCAAAGATATTGATAAGATGAAAGGAGGAGGACAAAGTTCAAGGCCAGATGAACCAATGCTCTCATCAAACGGCCCTGATCAATTCGATCCACATGATCAAAAAGGCAAACTTCAGAACCCCTCGCATGGCTGACATGTGTTGGCATCATGATGAGACTCCTCGAATTTTCAAATTTAAAATTTAAAAACTCCCTCTCAGTGATAAATCGGTGCTAGAACAAACGCTTATCACTCTGCTCGCTAAACTTCAGCTCAAACACACTTTGGTTTCTCCTAAATAGTAAACAAACTCAGACTAAGGGGAGGGACATGTGATACTACTCAAATAAATATGAGCTTAGCTCGACCGCACACAAAGCCCAATTAGGCCTTCATTACTATCACAAGTCAGTATAGCTCGACTCGACCTAAAAGCTCACAAAGCCGCAAATCAAATTAGCTTGACCCATTTAGGTATAATTGGCCCGCAACTTATCTTGAATAAAAATGTTATATCTTATCAAAAAATTATCCCTTATCAAGAAATAATCATTAAACAGAAAGAATTAAAGTCCTAATCTAATTAATAAACAAATATCTCTAGTCACTATATAAAGAGTACTACTAGATATATCTCAGATATTACATACACTTACTCTCTCTTCTTAAATATATTGCTAACTTAAGTATTGGAGTGAGTTTTTGGCAACTGAGCCAGACTCTTCTCACGTCTATTACTTTACAGGAATTGAATCAAAATAGCCCAAATCATCTGCCCTAACCCAACCAGAATATTTGAACCAACTACTATAATAAATCTCACAACATCAAGTCTCATGAAGGGAAGTCTGTTTTTTGCTTGGGTGACAAACCCCCTGCTGCCTTTGTAAGACTGTTGAACTATGTTTCCTTTTTTCAAGGTTAATATTTTTTCTTGATAAAAAAAAAAAAAGAAGGTATATGACATGATAATTTCGGACCTAAATACGGACCGGTTTTGGGATTTGCTTGTGACCTTAAAGCCTAATATGGCTGGGGACTGGTTATAGTTGACCAAATCAGCATTATGAGTGGTCCACTCCATTACCTAGAACCCTATGCCTAATTCTTATGGATCAATATTTTGTTTCTTTTTTTTTGTTGGCTCAATATTTTTTTTCCTTTTGATTCTCACTAGTCATTTATAGGATGATAATATGGAAGACGATGGTTTTTTAAATAATCTGACATTAATATAGTTAGTTAAAAAATAGGTTGGTCAACACATTTTTTTTCTGTTATTCTTGCCTGCATTTATTACACATCTATAAAGTTTTAATAAGTTTGTGTTAGTTTAAGTTTAATTAATTTCACTTGCAAAGTAGAATAACAACTTCAAATGATTAGAAGACCTTATTTTACCGTCAGTATTTTGAGTTTAATATTCAAAGTCGTTGTTGTAGATAATAATAATTATCCAAACATCTTATACTAATGTAAAAATATACATTTTAACATCATAGATAAGAATATTTTTTTATCATAAATACTAAAAAAAGAAACAGTGGAAGGAAGGAAGAAGGTGAAGTTCTTATTTTATAGGCATTGACAGAGAGAGAAATACGTGAAAACAGAATACTTCGTTGTGCATAACAACCGTGCCTGGGAAAACGACAGTAGCCCGTCACCTCCGACTGAAAATGATTTTACCATATATATTTGTAAGGAATGTACAATCTAATTCGTATAATTTTAAAAAATTTAAATTTTTTTTTAATAAAATGACATAATTTTAGATTAATTTAATATGATTCAATTTTGATTTTGATCGATTTCTTTGATTTTGATCGATTTCTTTGATTTTAACTAATTTTTTAATTAATCAAATTTTAATTTGTAATAAAATCAAAACAATAATCAATTTTTAATTTCATCAATATAATTAATTAATCACTTCTATTTGATTTTAAAAATATTAATGTACTTTTTTTTTCCTTAATGCTTCGAAGCCTGTAAGTTGTAAAAGAAAGTAGTTGTTAAATTTTAAATTTAATCTCTTATATTAATTTAAAAAACTTAATCTCTTGTATTATGAGACAACTCATCATCAGATTATTGACTTAGTAATAGAGGAATTTGAAATTTTAATTTGAGGGTGCAGCTTCTATGAAAGTTCCTTTTACTTTAGTCTTTGGATTATGTTCATTTTGGGATAAATATTCTGTAAGTGTTAGACTTTAATCAAGAGCTGAATTATTTATTTTTATTACACAACATTTTATTCTGAATATAAGAGCATGTTTGGCAAGGTTACGTAAAATCCTAATTTTGAATAAAAAATTAAAAGAAATTATCTTTTATAAGTGTGCGTGCAAATTTTTTTTTGTAAGTTTTATAAATAAAAAGTTGTTATTTAGTAAAATTTTTAATTATTAATTTTTTTTGAAATTAATTTTTTATTTATAAAATTCATATTAAAAAATTTTATAATCACTTATAAAAGAGAATCTCTTTTAGTTTTTTAATCTCAAAATCAAAATTTAACGATAACAATGGCAATCATACTCTAAAATTAATTTAAGGATTGAATAATTTGTTCTTACATTCTTATAATAGTTGCACTTCAATTTAATATTCACTCAGAGGACCTCACTTTTTTTTTTTTTTTTTGTTAAGGCAAATAGGACCTCACTTGTGTATACATAGATACATATATTTCCTTAAAAATGTAAATGCTTTACTACTATGCTCACAAATTTGGCATCAACACCGAATTCTCTATTTATTAATTTATGTCAATGTAAATATATAACAATATGACATTCACATAATTCTAAATTTTAAGTTAAATAAGAGAATGAAAAATAGTATGTTGAGAGTTTAATATTAATACAAAAACAATATTTTGAATTATAGTTTTAATATCATGAAGGCACTTTATATAGAATAAATTATATTAGTTAATATTTTAATAAAATAATATTTGATATAAAAACCAGATTTCAAGTTATATTTTATGGGTTTTAAATTAGTTTATATTTAAAGATTATTAACATTTGAAATAATACCGAATAATATTCAACAACATAATTTTCACTCAACATATATTAGAATGATAATTTTATCAATTTCGTAAAAATTGTTAAAAATAAAGAATTATTTCATTATTTGGGGCTAGCTTAGAACACATCCATTATATTTCTCCTGAAAAAAAAACAAAAAAAAAAAAAATTTTTTGAGGAACATGCTGGAGATAATGGCTTAAAAGAAATTAAAAAAAAGGGCTATCCCTTCAATATAAAGAATAATGGACGAAGGTAACGCATCCGGCCGTCCTTGTTTTAGGCTTAGGCATGTCTTCTATAAATAGCCATTGTCGTCTATGCAAAGCAAAAAAGGGCCAGAGCCCCTGCTTTTGATGGTTACAACTGTAAAAAGAAAGCTTTTTGAATCCTATCCATAGATGGCAGGGAAGGCAAGATTCTGGCCACCTTGTTCCATTTGGCAATATTCATCTATCTCAAAACCATGATCCAACACGATCTTATCAAAATCTGAGCCATCTTTTCACGTTTTTTACTCACCTAATTTTGTTGGCATCAAATCTGATTAGTGAGAGGCGACCTCAATTGATGTTTTTAGCAGTTTAATGAATTCATCTGTCTTTTTACTGTTTTTGTCCCTCTAATATGTTTGAACATTCATCACCCATCCACATTGAGGTTGAAATATTCATAACGAAGATATATATCTCTCCTATAGGCTTTAAAATTTAAACCTAGATCCACGAAAGATATATTCATCTTTTAGTCGATATAGATTCAGATTATAAGAAGACTATAAGGTATTATATCCCTAGATAAAGGGTGAAGCTCCCTTATGAGAAAAGAGGATGATCATCTTACTTTATACTCCTTTCATTACATATTAACTAATGTTTTTCAGCTTTGCAGAGAGTTAAGAAACTATTAATTAGCCACATTCCAGAAATAAAATGACTTAATTACTTTTTTTTTATAGAACTATTCAAATTAAATGCATTAATTATCTCTTAATAAGGATAAAATAGAATTGAAAAAAAATCATTAAAATCTTCTTGGTATTATAAAGTGACTGATATTTTGAAATAAAAAATATTTCAAAAAACATTAGTTCGTATAAAATGGTGGAAATAATATCATAATAAAAAAATAAATTTAAATCTATCATCTTAAAAATTAGTAAATTATCCTTTTTTTTGCATGAAAAATTTACATTATAAGATCATAAAGCAAATAATTTACATTTTTTTTACATTAGTAATAGCGGGAGGGAAATTCAAACTCAAAATCAAGGGAACTCAAGAACAAATATACAAACATGGGTCTTGAGCGTGATTATATTGAGTTTTTAATAATTTTTATGTATAATGGAATATCTAATTTTTTATAATTTTTACGTAAATATTAATAAATATATTGAATTTTTAAAATAGAAATCTTATTTTTTAAAAAAAATTATTAATAATTTGAGTTATAAGTTAATTCTAATAAAAAATTTTCAGCTCAATTAAACTCGTTTAGGCTTGCAAGTTTTATGAAATCTTGATGATATTCGACTTGAGCACGACTCGTTTATTAAATGATTTTTAAATACTTCACTCGAGTTCGATTCGTTCATAAATGAATCAAGCTTGAGTAAGTTAATACTCAACTCCGCTCGACTCGACTCGTCTACACCACTAACAGGGTTAATATTTAGTCCCCATACAAAGCAATGGGGAATTCCCTTGCCGCACAGCCAACATAAAAAAGAAACACGTTAGTTATTAGTCATGTTTCATACTCTCTTTTTTCACGTCTAATTGAGGTCACATTCTAAAGCTCGCGTGTTTGCTTTAAATGTATAGTGAGTTCTTGTCGATGTAAGTTCATTAGTCCGGACAAAATGAAAGAGAAATAGAAATAATTAATAGGTTGAGAGACAGCTTTCAAAACAAGGAAAATATCAGATAATAGATAAGATATAGTTAGCGCTGAAACTGTAAATTAATAAGGGACATTTTTACTAAGATTCCAAACATGGGTCTTGAGCTTCACTCTTTCTGGCACATATATGCAACATATGAAAGTGCGAGGAAAATAACCCTTTAGATGATGACAAGGGCATGCCAATGCAATGCAGGATAGTCCTTTTTCAGGATGCTGCCTTGTAATTTACGGGTCATTAAGAAACCACAATTTCAGGGTTTACTTGGAACTTTTATTGGAAGCCTGCATTTAAATTTGGAAGGTTCTTTTTTTTACACATATAGTAAGGAATTCATGATTTTGTTTAGTGCATCTTTTTTCTGGAATTAATTCAAGCAAATTTAATATAAAATTTAGCAAAATTATAAAAAAAAAAAAATTTCACAATCTCTCAATGATAAGATTCTATTTTTACTATATATTCATGTTATAATCTTAAATATATTTATTAGGTATGTAAGTAACTATCTATTCATTTATGAACCTAAAACCATAATATAACAATATTGTCGTTTGTGAATTGTCTATTGTCAATTGGCGGAACTAATTTGTTTCTAATTGAATAGATCGAAATACTTCTAAAATCAATCGAACCGAAATATATGTACAACTAAATCAAATGGAACTAAAAAAATTCAATTTAATTCGGTTTATTTTTTTAGTTTCAGCCTTATCAATAAAACGAACACTAACAACACAATCAACCCATGAAAATAACCCAATCAATCCAGAAATGGATTGTTAATCAATAAAAAAGAAGAAGAAGAAAATAAACTAATCAAATAGAAACACAAACTTAAGGAAATAAATTAATCCTTAATTTTCATTAACAATACAATTAATAACATAACTATAAGAATAAATCAGTAAATAAAATAAATTAAACCTCAATTATTAAAAATTAACATAAAAATTAATTTGAATTACCTTAAATTTCTATATAATAAATAAAATACATTAATCTAACATATTTTACAGATTTATTAAAAAATACACATTGAAATAAAAAAAACAAAAGGTTACAATATACTGAAGAGCAAGATCCAATGGTTGCAACTCCTAGGTATTTCCTACTATGTGAATGATTTCCTCCGTTTTTCCTTGTTTGAGAATGTATTTAAAGCCTTTTGATATGAATACAAGATGATGATGAATGAAGATAAGAAGAAAAAGATGATGTAGCATCATATGTTGACAGCTAGAGGAGTTTTAGTACTTTTGTATGTAGGCTGAAAAAGAAGAATAAAAGCAAAAGAAAACTAAAAGAAAAGAAAGATGATGAAGAAGAAAAGCAAAAAAAAAAAAAAAAAAAAAGAATAAGATGATGAAGAAGAGTAAGAAACTCAAAGAACAAAATTGAAAGGGCGGGGTTTTAGTATATGTAGGTCTTTAAGTTTATAAGTGTAAAATACATAAATGACTCTAAGAATTTTACAAAATTACAAAAAAAAAAAGTTTTCTTTTACATTATGATTTGGTTTATTCGATTTGTTCGGTTTTTATTTATACAAACCAAATTGAAAACCGAAAATTTATAAATTTATAATTGGTTTTGCTCAACCCTAGTTACACATACTACAAGCAAATTGCATGGAGAATTTTGTGAAAACCAATGAACAACTTGATACTACCTAAGGAAATATGGGCTAAGCCCAAACCATATACAAAGCCTGATTCAGCCTTTATCACCACTATAGGATAGCGGAGTTCAACCCACTTTGGAGCCCATAAGATTACAAGCTAGAGTAGCTCGGTCCACTTGAGTGTAATTACTTCCCAGATGGGAATATTACTTCTTATCAGAAAAGTATCTCCTATCAAGAAAGATAATTTTCATTAAGAAATAATCACTAAACGAGAAGATTTCAAGTCCTAATCTAATTACGAAATAGATATCCTTAGCTACTATATAAAAAACATTATCAGGTACCTCTCAAACATTACATTCACTCTCTCATTCTAGCATATTACTAATTTAGGTATCAGAATGGGTTCTCGACAACCTGTCGAATTCCCTCTCACCTTTACTGTCTTGTTGGAATTGAATTAGAGTCACCCGAGCTAGCCACCTCAATCAAACCAAACTACCCAAACCAATCATTGTGTTAAGCCTCACAACATCAATGATGCGATAAGTGTGGATCGAACACAATAAGCCTTATAAAACTTCAGCCATGGCCTCTCCTGACGATCTAAAAACCCCACAAGCTCACATCTAGTCCAATATCCTGATGACACAAACCTTTCAACCTTCACTTCCCCATTAACACTAGGAAATCTGGCCTCCAACTTTATTAACACCCTAAATTTTGACCCTCAAACTGTTGCCCAGCTTGTCGTTACTTACACGGACTTCACAACAACACTAAAACGGATCGAGCAGGGATTAAAAAGAAAAAAGCTTGTGGCCACTCCACCAACCAATGCTACCGAGCCACTAAACTTGCCACCCTCATTAGCTCAGTAAGAACACAAAGAAAATCTGGCTTCCAAAGAAGTAAAAGTCGGGCACTCGAAGACGTGTAATGATGTAGATGAATCCTCATACAAGCCATGAGAAAGTTGAACCACATATGCGAAAGCACTTACTAGGACAAAGTCGCCCTGGAGAAGAAGGTCATGGAGGTAATCAAACGAACAAGAAGCAAGGAACACTTCGTCCTCGACTACCACTCTTATGATCACAATCCTTTAACTGCAGAGGTTAGGGCCGAGCTAGTGGCTCATAAATTCAAATTACCCCTAATTGATAACTATAATGGAACAATTGATTCTCGGAGCCAACTTTATAAGTTATGATCCAGACTGAAATTTATAATTGCTCAAATGCACCTTTTATAAAATTTTCCTTACCACCCTTGAAGGAATAGCACAAGACCGATACTAAAACCTAGCTTAAGCCTTCATTCATAGTTTCATTAAGCTCTTACAATGTTTCATAGCTCAATTCATATTAGCCATCCCACAAGTGAAAATTTCTTTAGATTTGTATGAGATTGTTCGGGAAGAAGGAAAATCATTAAATGACTACCTAGCCAAATTTAACAAAGTAGTCATGCAAGTAAACAATCTCAACCATGAAGTAGCAATAAATGTGATGATTCAGAACTACAAAAGCCAAGGACTTTTCGACTCTCTTAGCATTGATCTTTGTAAAAAATTTTATGAGTTAATGGAATGGAGCAATCAATTTATCTGCTTGGACGACAACCTACGAACGTACTCCCATGGTTTGTATAAGAAAAGAGAGGAAAAAGGATATAGAGATAGCAAGCATCAAAGGCTTTGAGCTAAATAAGATGGAACTCGCTCAGGCCTAACAGACCAGGACAATAGCTCGGCTCGGTACTATACCCCACTCATAGCAAGTAGAAGTGAGGTCTTGTATTAGATTAAATAGTTAGGATAAAGAATCCACTTTCATAGACCATCAAAAATAAAGATAAATAGTACAACTTCCACAAGAATAATGGGCATGACATAAAAGAATGCAGAGACCTAGAGAATGAGATTAAATGACTGGTCTAACAAGGCAAACTCAACCAGTTGTAAAACCAGACAGCCTCAAACGAAAACAAGCATGAGCCATATCAAGAGGAAGAGCACTGGACAAAAGACCTAACAACAGGCAGTATGCGGGGATAGTTGATGTCATAGTACAAGGACTTACGGGAGGAGATAACTCGACCTCAAGAAAAAATAGGTTTACGAAATATATTTGATGAAAGAAAACACATAAGAACCAATGTTATGTCCTATTACCTTTTCTTTAGCCGATGGTAACAAAAAACTCAGCACTCCCCATGCAAATGTTTTAGCATTTTAGGGCTAAATTGAAAACTTCTTAGTTAAGCGGATCTTGGTGGATAATGGCAACTTGGTCAATATGATCGCAAAAGCTTTCAAAGCACTAAGGCTGGATTTTAAAAAATTATGCCCCATCCGTACTCCCCTGACCAGGCTCGATGGAACTGAGGTTAATTTAATAAGGTCCATTAAACTAAACATAGAGTTGGGAGACATGAATATTACTAAGAAATTCAAAGTTATGTGGATGGTGATAGACATCTCATTCACCTATAATGCCATCATCGGACGATCGATCATGTATGACACAACAACATGTACTTGTATCAAATACCTCAAAATGAAGATACCAACGAAGCAGGAAGTGGTGATTGCCAAAGGGAATCAAAAGATAACACGCTAAACATACATGAACATACTCAAAGAGGTAAACCATTATGTTTTCCTTTGAACCATTGGACTTCATTCCTGAAAATACTCCTAAAAATGTCGACCCAACAACAAATCTAAAACCCCTGCTAGTAGGAAAAAATTGAATCCTCTGCATTGAGATAGAACTTATTGAACCAGTAGAAAAAGACACCAGTTCGACACTTCTAGAGACACCTCACACCTTCGCTAGGTCTCCTTCAAACATCACAGGGTAGATCCTTCAGTTATTGTTCATAAGCTCAACATTGATAGCTTGGCAACACCAGTTAAGTAGAAGAGAAGAAACAACGCACCCAAATATTAAAAGGCCATAGCTAAGGAGGTATGCAAACTGTTAAATGACAGTTTCATTTAAGAAGTACAATATTTGGACTGGCTAGCTAATGTTTTATTGGTAAAAAAGCCAAACAGAAAGTGGAGAATGTGTGTTGACTTCACAAATCTTAATAAAGTCTACCTAAAAGACAGTTACCCTCTATCCAACATAGATCAACTCGTCAACCCTACAGTAGGGTATGAGCTATATAGCTTTAATAATGCATCGATCGAGTACCACAAACACAGATGTTTGTGCTTGACAAAGAAAAAAACTAGCTTTGCCATATATGAAGGAACCTACTACTACAAAATCATGCCATTTGGGCTCAAACATGCAGGAGCCACCTGTCAGAGGTCAATCAACAACATATTTAAAGAACATATTAGGAAAACAGTAGAGGTCTACATGGATGATATGATAGTGAAAAGTCATCAAGCCAAGGACCATGCTCGAGACCTACGAGAAGCCTTCAAAATGTTCAACTAATGCAACATAAAGCTGAATCCAGAGAAATGTTCCTTTGGAGTTCGAGCTTTTTAAGTTCCTAAGCTTTTTGATTTCTTAAAGAGACATAGAGGCTATCCCCAAAAAATCAAAGTAATCCTAGAAAAGAAGTCGTTTCAGACTATCAACGAAGTCCAGAAGCTCAATGGAAGGATCATAACCCTTGAAAGGTTCATATCTTCATCATCTCAGTGATGTTTTCCTTTCTACAAAATCTTAAGAAACTTTAAGAAATTCAAGTGGGATGACAAGTGCCAAAAAGCCTTTGAAAAATTAAAAACATTCATAGACTCGCCTTCATTACTCAATCGCCCCCTGTACGATGAGTCATTCTTTATGCACCTGGCAACAACTAAAGATATAGTTGCCTTAATCCTAATTAAAGAAGAAGAAGTATAATAAAAGTCAGTGTATTACATCGATAAGGTCCATAAAGGTGTTGAGCTAAATTACCCTACGTTGGAGATGTTAGCCTATGCCCTGGTAAGCTTGGCCACAAAACTAAGACATTACTTCCAAACCCATACCATAACTACCTGCATAGATCAGCCATTAAGGAAGATATCATAAAAGGCAGAAACTTTAGGACTAATAGCAGAATGGGCAATCCGGCTTCATAAGCTTGACATTAGGTTCAAGCTAAGATAGGCCATGAAAGCTCAAGTATTAGCAGATTTTGCTGTTGAGCTAACAAGCAGGGAACAGAAGCCTAAGCAAGCGAAAAACATAAAAGAATGGAAACTATGAGTAGACGAAGCCTTAAGTATAAAAGGAGTCAGAGCCGGAGTTAGGATAGTTTTACAAGGACCAAATATAATCACTATTAAATATGTTGTCAAAACTAAAATTTCAAGCCATTAATAATGTTGCAAAGTATGAAGCCTTAGTTACCGGGCTGTAACTTTTGCAACAAGTCTGAGCTAAACACCTCATCATACAGCGATTCACGATTGATGGTCCAGTAGCTCCTTGGGCAATATGCTACCAAGGAACCCATAATGCTCAAGTATGTCGAGCACACAAAACACCTTTTAGCAAATATAAAGATGAAAGGAGGGAACTGGACACTGGAGTAAATCCCTTAGGAGCACAATGAAAAGGTAGATTCCTTAGTAAACTAGCAGCCTCTCCTTGAGTATCACTATCTGAAGGGGTTCTAATGGAAGAAAGATTTCAGGCGAACACCCTATAGATGTTGAATATAGTAGTCATAGTTGAGAAAGATAACTCGATGAGCCCACTCATTAGGTACTTAAAATATGGGCAACTCCCAGCCAACCTAAAAGAAGCCTAAACTATTATTAGCAAAGTCATTGACTACTTTAAAGAAAGGGAGTCCTATAAAAATGATCCTATACCCAACCCTAGCTCATGTGTGTCATAATGGAAGATGGGAATTATGTACTTAGAGAAATTCATGAAGGCATTTGTAGAGCCTACAAAGCGACTAACACCTTAGCTTAAAAAAACATTTTTAGCTAGAAACCATGGAAGGAAGGCTTGTACCTCACACATGGAACATAAAGGCATTGAAGAAATACTTTATGTAAGCAGCCTTAGCTACCTTAATTCTGTAAACTACTTATCTTCTCCCCAAAAAATAAAACTACTCGTGGACGTAGGCAAATTGCCGAATCACATAAAAAATTCTTATCTTGTGAATGGCCCTTTACATTTTTTGTACAACTGCTTAGCTAATACACCTCACGCACTGAGCTAATCTACCTCGTGCACCATCTATCTAATTTGCATCGAGTAACAAGGGCAAAACACAACAAACTGATATACCTCATACAAAAATCAAGTTTATTATGTATCGATTTAATCTACCTCATACAATAATCAAATTATCATATACTGAGCTAATCTACCTCGTACATTAATCAAGTTTATCATGTATCGAGATAATCTGCCTCATGCATTAATCAAGTTTATCATGTACTGAACTAATCTACCTCATATATTAATCTAGTTTCATATACTGAACTAATATACCTCGTACATTAATCTAGTTTATCATATACCAAGCTAATCTATTTCTTATATTAAGAATATTTTATTATGCTATGAGCTAAACCACATTCTCATGACTTTAAAAAGATAGGATTCCCACAAAGACATATGACACAAGTAAGCATTCAACAGCGAAAAACATCATGAGAAAGAACAGGGGTCATATAATTAAACTTAGAAAAATAATTTTTACAAAAGAAGGCCCGAACTTATATGAAAAGAATTAGATCTATGCCTCAATCTCTTCTTCATCATTGTCCCCTGGCAAAACATCACTTATGTAATCAAAGTCTAAGTCTGGATGAGCTTTTGCCAGTATACACCTAATTTTCTCACTATATCCGAAACAAATGGAAGACATCTCTTTAAAAGTGAAAGCCCAAGCTACAGCCTCTTTATCTTACCAGTTTTTCACACCCTGGCTGAGCTCGACATTCTTCTTTTTCATCTCTTCCAGTTCGGCTTCCTTTTTCTTCAACTCCTCCTGAAGGCCAGACAGCTCAACCAAGTGTGCCTTGGCTTTCTTTAGCTTTTTCTAGACCTTGCTAAGTAAATTAGCTAAAGAAGTAACTTATTTTTATGTATCTTGATGCTCCTTGGATAAGGCATCATAAGCATCACGAGCCTTCGTCAAAATCATCTTCATCTCGAAAAAGCTCTTCATATCGTTCTCCATAGCCTTACGTCGAATAGATAAGACCATCTCAATAGTCACGACTTGAGTAAAGAAAAAGACAAATAACTTAACATCTTCATAAACACTTAGAGAAATTTAAACTCGCATAGTGTTCACAAATACCTTGAGGTTAAGCATCTACACTCGTGCTAGTAACTCTCAGTTGGCAAGATGTTTGAACCACTCTTTATCGTTAGGTAGGAGGTAGATCCTACTCAATGTCTTGCTAATAGTATACTTTCTCAGTGAGTAAAGATCATACTTGCCCTTCAAATAACTACAAGGATCAAGGCATCGACTCGGGTTTCTTGGGAGCATAAAAATCTCCTTGTCTGATTTTTATTCCACTGACTCAACTCAAGTTTTTTTGGCTGTCAGTGCCTCGACATGATTCTGTTCATCCATATCTCCACTGATTTAGGATGAAGAAGGGAAGTGGGCTCAGACACAACTCTAGTAGCATCATCAACTCTAGGCTCGAAAGTATTGGTCTCATCTAGTGAATGCTTTCTGCTAATACTTTTCACTCAAACCTTTGGCTTTTTCCCATTCCCTTGGGCGGTCTACGCAACCCTTTGCCTCATCATCTGCCGATTTAAGGCCTTTATATCCATTTTTGCAAAATAAAGAAGTATTAATACCCATTAGTACACAAATAAGCCATCAAGTTAACACAAGTGCATATACCAAATCAAATAGGAAGGTATTTCTCTATAAAATTTATCAAATCAATAGGGTCCTTTACTAAGGCTCAAAGATGGGTAGCTTATTCATTCTCCTACTCGGTAGGAGTCAACTTGCACTCCTAAGTATCCTTATTCACCTACTAAACTGGGAATCCCACCTCATCCTTACTAGTAATGATAAAAATTTTATGTTTGCAGCCCTTGATCAATAAGGGATAGTGAGTGAACATTCCCATGTCAGGCTTGGCTGACTTGTGCCAGTGATCTTAACTCGCCCAGTCCTTGATAATAAACATATGCCTCACCATACCAATAGAAACAATGATCCCTACATCCTGAGCTAAAAGGTAAAGACCCACCTGTATTCTAATGTCATTCGATGAGATTTGAGAAATAAAGAGGTTGTAAACCCTTAACACCTCCTAAATAAACCCAGGCATAAGAAGCCTAAACCTAGCCTTCAAATTCTCCTCATAGAGCATGAACTAATTCACACCGATCTGAGATGAAGCCCTCAAAGCAAGGCTCATTATATTTAGCTTATACTCCAGTGAAATGTTATATTACAGATGGAACTTAACTAGATGATGAAGGCACATCCCAGTACCCACCTCAGCTACCTTTGGGTTTACTCTTCGAACCTTAAGCAACTCAGATTGTGTTTCCACAGTGGATAGATCAGTACTGGTCCCACTAGGCTCAACCCCAACACTAAATCCTTGCCTTTCCTCGGCCTCATCACTAAGTTTATCTTTCTCATTCACCTCCTATTCGTCTCCCTCCCCTAATAGTTTAACGTCATCACCATCAACCTCTCCTGATACCACTACCGGGTCCTCTTTAATGACAAGAATAGGAAAAATGTCAACAAGAATAGAGGCTAATAGCATTACATTTTCATAATAAATTTTTACGAAGTCCAACGATACCAAAAAAGCAAATAACAACGAAGAGGAAGAGTAAAGAAAAAACAACAAACCACTAAAGTCTCACCTTTGGAATAATGAAAAAGTGAACCTACAATCGAAAATCTGAACAACCTGCAATAGAAACGTAGTCTCAGAACAAAAGAAAACATAAGCAAGAGATGCAAAATAAGGTTTTCAAAGGCAAAATTTGGAGTACTTATAAGCGCAGATATGAGACATGAAAGGATAGGGCCAGATGAACTGACGCTCTCGTTTAACGATCCTAATTTGCTTGATTAAAAATCCCAACCTGAGGCACATTTACTATAGGACACGTGTTAAAAAAGCTGATAATATAATAGTTTCAACTTTTAAAATTTCCTCTCGACAGCCATATACTCGGCTCAAGTCAATCAACACAATTGACCATTCGGCTTGGTCCAACACTTCCCATCAGCACAAGTAGTTTCTCCAACAATTTACTTCGAGACATAAACAGACTCGAACAAAGGAGGGACATGTGATATTATCCAAGAAAATATGGGCTAGACCCAAACCACACATGAAGCCCAATTTGGCCTTCATCACCACTACAGGCTAGCGTAGTTGACCAACCTTGTAGCCCATAAGATTACATGCTAGCATAGCTCGACCCACTCAAATGTACTTACTTCCCAACTCATTCTAAATGGGAATGTTACCTCTTATCAAAAAATATCTCTTATTAAGGAAAATAATCCTCATCAAAGAAACAATCACTAAATATAAAGAGTTCAATTCCTAATCCAATTAGGAAACAAGTATCCCTAGCCACTACATAAAAAGTATTACCATGTACCTATCAAACATTGTATTCACTCTCTTTCATTCTAACATATTACCGACTTAGGCATCGGAGTTGGCTTTCTGCAATCCATCGAACTCCCTCTCACCTTTACTGTCTTGCAAGAACCGAACCAGAATCACCTCAACCAAACTACTCAAACCAATCATTGTGTTAAGCCTCGCAACATCACAACTATCATCACATGCGTGAACAATAGTTTTTTTAACAAAAAAAAACTATTATATAAAAAGTATTGTCAGGTACCTCTTAGATATTGCATTCAAACTCTCTCATTTTAGCATATTACTGACTTAGATATTGGAGTAAGTTTCGGACAACCTGTTGAACTCCCTCTCATCTTTACTGTCCTGCAAGAACTGAACCAGAAACACTCAGGCCAGCCACCTCAACTAGACCAAACTATCGAACCAATCTGTATGTTAAGCCTCACAACATCATAACTATCATCACACACGTGAATAAGTAAAATGGTTAGTTATTAATGAGAAGAGGGTAATTAATGGTTAAAACATATTATAATCGAACACAAAATTAATGAGAGTTCGTGTTGAAAATAGTCACAACGTTTGATTGTTTTCTTTTTCTATTTTAATTTTAATGTTTCACAATTTGTTTTGCACCTTTTATTATTCATTTAAAAATCATCAATCTTTTTTAATTTAAATAATAGATAATATTATTTTTTTTCCCTTCATCACTATTGAGAATATACTAAGATAATAAGATTAATTACGATTTCACTCTTAAAATTTATTTTAATATATTACTTCTGCCCTCATTTTGTAAAAATTAATTTAATCATTCTCATAGTTTGAGACTGTTAATATCAAGATCTTTCTATTTATATCATTATTAAAAATATATATATAATTATCAAAATACGCTTACCTTCAAATTAATTTTTTTCCTCACTGATCCATATATATATATATATATATATATATATATATATATATTCTAAATTGAACTCAACAAGCCTTCATCTTGCAAATAACCACTATAAAGGCACTAAAAAAAGGAAACGCATCGCTTTTAAACTAACCCTTTATTTAGCGGCCAACGGTACGCTACTAACTATCAAGATCAAGAAGAGAACAAATAAAAAGTTAGAAAATAATGAAAAATCAAAAAATAATGATGAAATACGAAGCCAAATATTAGAATCACAGTGGTCGTCGCTTCTATAACTGATATTCTTAATCCTTCTCACGAGGCAATACTGCACAGTGAAAACAACGATGAGCGGTAGCGATGGTTGATCAAAAGAAAGTGTTCTTTTTAGATCCGGTGATGAGTTTGCTTTATTTTTATTCTTGTTAGGTTAATGCTTTGCCCTTAATCTTTTTAGTTCAAATCTTTTTTTTTTTTTTTATGAAAGAAGTTCAAATCTGTTTTATGTGAATGTTTATGGGTTTCGTCCTATAGTCCTAACTTTGGCCATGCCTATAAAGCAAATGGCATATTAAAGCTGCTCTAATCTGATTAGATAAAAATATATTTTTATAGGGCAAATATTAATGAATCTTTTGATTCATTCACTTGTACCCATGGCTTCTTCAAATTCTTTTGACATACTTTGCGTTATTATTAATTTGATAAAAAAAAAATTTCTCGATTTGCTGCTTTTTTCTTGTATGTGTGTGTTGGCTTATTTTCAATGTTTTGATCATGGTTGTAATACCATCAATGCACTTCTGTCCATTATACTGCTATTAGCAGTTGCTTTTCATAAATTAATTTCCCTTTGAAGTGTTGACTAGCTATTGATGAAGAACAAAAGGTTGAAGAAGGGTATTTTAGATATTAATAAAATTATTTTGACTTTTTATTTTAACTTAAAGAAAATTGACTAATATTTAACAGAAGAACAATATAATATGATATAATGTCAAAAAAATATTTAAATTTATTTTTATGAAATAAAAGACAAGATAGTATATTAAGATTAATATTAGGAGTGAAATCATAATTAAGATAAGATAACAATAACATGAGTATTCGTATCATGCACTTAAAAAAATATTAAAGTTTAAGCAGCTTGTGGTATCTTAATCTAGTGATTAGGTGACACTATCTAAGAATGAACATCAATATTCAAATATCACACATACAATCCTCCTCTTAATACTTTTTAAAAAAAAGCTCTAAAATTTAATTAATTAATTAATTAATTCTATTTTTTAATAATAATTGAATCTAAGTGATGTTACAACAAAATAAATTTTCTTTTGATACATCATATCAGAATTATTTCAAAGAGATTAAAAAAATTCTTAATTCTTTCATATTATGAGACAAACAATCAAACAACAAAATTATTGACATGATAATTTACAATAAAGCAAGGTGATAGTTAGATCAAATAATAAGAGGAAAATAAGAGGAGAGTACAACTGCCTTCTTTTTTTTTACCCCCCAGTTTCCAAGCTTTGGATGACATGACATAAGGCGTATCGGCAAGCAGATCAAGAATCCAATGGCCTTATGACCAACTAGACAGCTTCTGTAAGTTGTCACAGTTTGGCCATTAATTGATTAGTACTAATTGCCGGAATTCACCAACACAGTGTCGCTTATCAGTGTAATCAATAATTAAGAAACTATGCGATGCTCTTGAGCTATGGGAGAAAATTATGAGATCTGGGCACTTATCTTCATATAAAAAAAAATATTTCCTGTAGTGGTAATTTCTTTTCTCATTAAGCTTGAACACTACTTAAAGAGTTAAAGTTGTTTTGATTTAGAATATTCTTCAACCTCTCCAGTCTATTAATTAACTGAAACTTCTAATATATATGTAAATTTAATTTTGGAAACTGTGTTAGATAATTCTTTTGTTATATGTCAAATAATTATTTTATTCCATTAACTTTTTGAACTTAGCTATGTCATTTTTAAAATTGAAAATATATATCATTTTATAGTTTATTAATATAAAACATTTTAGTATAATATAAATTTTGTATTAAAATTATAACACACACAACACGTAACTCGTATTGAATTATGATGGCTCATTTGATATCCCACATCGGGGAAATAACAAAGGGAAAATAATTCTTTTTGTTATAAATAGAGTCATATCTCACATCGGAAATAGACTAAAAGGGTGGGAGGTTGTTTTGTTATAAATAGAGCCTTAATTCCTTTAGTTTAATAATCCCAAAAATTATCTACTCATCTCTTAGGCAATTTTCAATATTTCTCCCTCTTTTGTAATATTTCACTTTGTAGTCCTTTTCTTAGTGAAATATAATTTTGGTAGTCTCCGAGGACGTAGGCATAATTGGCCAAACCTCGTTAAGTTTTGTTGTTCTTATTTTGTCTTTATTTTCAATAGTTATTTTGTAGGGTATAGTTGTAGTGATATATTGTGTTGTTAAATTACTATTATGGTGATTCTGTCTAAGGAGATTGGGTTTTAAGTGGGACCACTTGTGACCCCTCCAATCTTTTCTGGGAATCAACTATAGTGTGGTTTTACAGTACAATTTTTTACTCTCTATTCACCTATAAATTTATTAGGTGAATTTGGTGGGTGAAATATTATCCTTATTCCACAACAAATATTGTTGCTTTTCCCGTCCCTCTTTGACATTCTAGCACATATCTTATCCCACCAGGATTAACAGATATCACTGTTGCTTCAATGAATGACACAATTCTCATGCCTCCTCATATAGTCCCATTTTCACAAATTAACTTGGAGAGAATATTGTCAAGTAGATATAAAGATGGAAGCTTTTACTTCCACTGGCACCTCCAGAAGATAACAATCACACTTCCACTCTTCTAATTTCTTCTAAATAACAAATTTGCCAAAATAACACCAATCTTTTTCTAATCACCTCAATAATACAGGCATAGATAGTGTTAGTAATGCCTTTGTCGTGGCCCATTAAGCTAATGGTTCTATGCTTTTTCTTTCTTTCTGCCTGAGAGTTACTCACATTCCAACAACCACCTTAGCCTCGAGAAGGAGATTTCCCTTTGTGTGAGATTTTTTTTTGTTTTTGTGCTTTGAACCGATAAAGAAGAATATAAGAGGCAAAGGGACGAAAGGAGCAGAAGCAGAGAAGATAAGGAAGGCATTGCAAAACGAAGAATGGAAAAGTATAGAAAGACGAAATTACCCTTAATGGCAAATGGAAATACGTCGTTTTTGTGGAACATGTATTACATATCACATGAAGCCATGTGACATAAGCAAAACTCAAAAATTGCCACCGACCGAAGCTAACCTTGAATGTCAATAGAATTGCAAAATACCTTCTGAATCACTATAACAAATCTTGATTCTCCTTTATAGTATTTATATACATATATTAGACCACAAATTTATGAAAATTTTTGAGATTCATATGCTAAAATCTTCTAATTATAATTCAATAATGATAATGAATATGAGATCAATTATTAAAATGATATGCATTTAATGTTCATTAGTAGAAGAGTTTACATATTCAAGTCAAGGGATATAACATGAATCTCATACTTCTATGTAATATATGTTTATTGAATTTTAGAGTTTTAATTATTATTTTGATGATTGCAAACAAGGGTTAAGATTTATTTACAAATGTTTCATATATTTCTTATAGGATTCTCAACTCATTTCATTATAAGTTCAAAATGAATAAAGCTCAAGGCACACTCTTTATAACTTAAAAAGTTGAGATAACATTAATGACTAATGGTCATGATGAAAGGAAGATAGACTCTAGCTCACACATTATGCAAAACATAGAAAATTAAAGACAATCTACCAATGACCATGGGTAATAACCAACAACTATTGGATAGGAAAATGGGCCACTGAAAAGTCTTCAGGAAGTATATGAACTCGTCTATATGAATTGGACAACTTCTTAGTGACCATGGCAAGTATTCCATGATCGTGGATTAACTTAATGATTGAGAAGCTATCTTTAATGCTTGTTGGTCAAAATTAGAGAAAGATAAACAATGACCATTGAAAGATTCTCAATGAGCATTGAAAGCCTAATGAGCATGACACTCTAGCAACACCTAATGGAAAAAATGTCATGGTAAGGCTGTGAAGTATGTGTGACATTTTCAAGTCGTAATGACTATTGAAGGTTTCAACACCTGTTAGCAATACAAATAATTAGTGTTGTCATACAAGACAAAAAATTATCCAACAATTACTGAAACTAGTTGTTAAGCCCATTGAACATCCAATAATGGTGGTAAAGATCTCCATGATCATGGACTAAGTCTAAAGACTATATTTATAGGTTTGTGATAGTTTTTTAACCGTGCAAGTATTAGCTAGTTTTTCTGAGCCAAATCCACATAAGGCTATCTCTTATAGACTTTAAAAGTGTTGAAAAATTATATAACAAAGATATTCTTAAGAATAAAGCTCACACTTATAAAACCTTGAACTTAAGAGAACAATCTTGAAAGGTAAAAGAAGCAATAACTTAAAGCTACTTCACCTAATCAACTTTAAGTGTTTTACAAAAGTAAGGCTCAAGCTTAGAACTTTGTGCTTTAATTTTTCTTATAAAGAAAGTGGTTGAGTGATACCAAAAGTGATCTTTTTTGTGCACTAGTTGTAATTTTTATGTATAAGATCACTCATTGGGTATGGTAACTTATAAATTTATATGATATTGTGAAAGGTATAAGATAATGCAAGTAAATCTATCTTGGAAAAGGTTTAAGATAATACCTAAAAACTATCTCATATAGATTTAAGTGTTGAATGTGACCCAAAGGTTGATAAGACATTTACCTTAATCATATGTTTGAATGATAACAAAACCTTGAGAAGTTCTAACTTCTTATAAAGTGTTTTTTACTTTTAAGTTCTACCTATAGAGGTATTGTTAACTCTCAATGGATAATGTTTTAGAAGATATGCCTAAAAAAGAGTCAAACTGATACGAAATGATATGAACGATGTTGATTTTTATATCTTAATTCGTATGTAACATAAGTCTCAAGCCTTTAATTCAAAGATCAAACAAGATAAACTCTCAAATCCCAATTAGACCTCTAGAAAACTTATCTCTAACAACCTACATTATAAAGATTTAAGAGGTATTAATCTCATCCTTAAATTAACTAAGTAATTTAAGACTTAGATTAAACGAGTTGTAAAATTATTAAGAACTCATTTAACAATCTCATGAAGTCCTATTAAGAACTTAAAAAGAGAATCAACTCTCACAAACAATTTTGCTAAAAGAAATATTTTTTATCCATTCATTCATTGATAAACAAGAAAGGCTATTTATAGCCTTTACAAATCTTCAAAAAAATCCTAAGAATCACTTCCTAATTAGTCTTTGCAATCTGTCTTATCTATTTAGGAAAAAAGACTCTCATAAGCTAAATAAGAAATAACTAAAAGATACATTAGATATCTTCTTAATTATAAAAGAAGTTTCTTATATAAGAAAATAACAAAAGTTTCTAATTAGAAATAGGAAGAAAATGATATGTTAAGATCATGTCAATTTTGGAAAGATATTTTGACTTGACTTTTTTTTACTTTTCTTCCATATGTGTTGCCGCTCAATTAATTCCTCTTTGAGACTTTTATTCTTCCACTAAAAGATGCTTGAAAGTTTCTTAGAATATTTTAGAACTTTTTTGGAACTTTCTGGAATCTTCTAGAACACTTTTGTGCAAAATTTCTCCATTTGTAGAGTTGGACTTCTCAATTTCAATTTGAGGATCCATATATGAAATGGAAGCATAGAATTGCCATTTTTCCCTTGTAAAGAAGATTGTCCAAATAAGGTACATCCAAATAAGGCAAGTTCAAATATGACAATTCTAAATATGACAAGTCCAAATAAGGCAAGTTCAAATATGATAGTTCCAAATATGGTAGGTTTAAATATTACAAGTTCAAATATGGCAGATTTTGAAGCTTTTGTGATGTCTTCCTCATTTTAAAAGATATCTCATTCTTAGTCCCTTTCATTTTTTGTAACCTTGAGCTTGCCCCTAACTTTGTTTGTATCACAAGCCTTTGAGCACCTAGCCTATGAAGTCTTGAGGATTTTGGAGGGATGTTGATCTCTTTAGATACTTTTAAAGATGAAAGTAAAACATCTAAATAAGAGGTTATACCCAATCAGTGGAGATTTTGACCTTTAAGATGTTTTTAAAAACATAGGCAAAAAATCCAAGAAGAAGCAAAATCATAAATTGCTCAAAGAATGGTGGAACGGGGTGAAAATGAAGTGAACAATCTCGTAAACGAGCCCTTACAAACATGGAATAGTTGTGCATATATGGAATGCTTGATCAAGAAATATAATAGCTATTCAAAGAAAAGAGTGTTGGCAAAGAAAAACGGACCAAGGTAAATGACCTAACTTACCATGGAACAACCTTGTTCACAATGAAAAAAAGAATAGAAAAGTTTTAGATAGAAAGGTAAAATTGCCTAACTTACTTTGGAACAATCAAGATGAATGATTTTGTTCAATATGGGCAAAAATGAGAAAATTCAATAAAAAAGAGGGAATGACCCAACAGTTAGTGAATGATCAAGACAAGTTAGCAATGGTTATTAAATAACCGGTGCAATAACATAAACGACCTGTTCACTATTTAATGACCAGTTTTTTCAAAAGCTATTAAAATTGTTCTTTGTGTTTATTGTCTAATTTTTTAAGAGATCTCCTATAGATCGGTCCATATGAACCTTTGAAAGGCTAGAGAAAACTAAAGAAAGCTAATACATTTGTTTGTGCTTTTTTTTTTTTTTTGGCAAAGTGAGCTTTGTAAGAATTTACGACTAATCTTAAGTTAGTAAGAGTTAGGCTTTCTTGAGCAACGTTTACACAGTTGAAAGGCTTAGACACCTCTTAGGTAATTCCTTATAATGATAGAAAGATTAGTGTTTAGCCAACAAAAATACATAGATTGGTGATTAACCCGAAAAATTACTAGTGAAGGTTTGTTCTCTTGAGTTCTGTAAAAAAGGAGTGAGAAGATTTCTCTTGATCTTATAAAAAGAGAGATTGCTCTTACACCTGTAAAATGGAAGGTTATTCTTGAGTTTACAAAAAGAAGAGTAGGCCAATGTGATTACTTAAGGAGTAGTCATAGGCACATTACCTAACTACTATAAATATCTTGTGTCATCTTTTTTTTCTACTCCATCTCCTTTTTTGAGAGCAAGAGTAAAATTATGAGTGTCATTCCATTTTCAATACCACTCAAGGAATTTTCAATAAATTTTAAGTACTTTTTAGAGCACCCAATTCATCCCCTATTGGATTATGATCCTCACTAAAGGACCAACATTAAGTAGTGCTTGTCAATTCACTTATAAAAGATTTGAGTAGCATTTATAAACTACTGGTTTAATGGAACTCTCTAGTTGTGAACTCTAAGAGAGGATATAGGCCAAAGTTAGGCTAAACCTCCATAAAAATTACTTGTATCTCTATTTCCTTTGTGAAGCTTTCTTCTTAGCTTTATTTATGCAAAAATTTGTCATTGATTTTTTTGCGCTTCCCCACTTCTTTTAAGGCCTTTTAAATGGTATTTAAATATTATCTCTTTTAGTAAGCTTAACTATAAAGAGTAAAGACAAATGAAAAGTTAAGAAAAATTATAATCCATTCATAAGCCTTCAGTCTTCAAGTGTGATGACTATGAATATTGGAAGAATAAGATGGAGATCTTCCTTAACAGTGAAATGATAGATATTTGGGGATATTATAGAGAAAGAAAGATAGGTTTCAATTAAAATTATTAGAGATGTAATAGCGCCTAAAAAGAAAAATGAGTGGACACTTGAAAAGAATAAGGCCATATTGAATAAGGCCACTTAAAGATGACAGATAAAGAAAGAAAGACATTGCCTTAAAGGCAAAAAAGGTAATAATTAAAACTCCCTTTATTTCTTCACTAACCCTTTTTTAATGAAAGTGATGATGGCAATGACCATGACCAACTGGCATTCATCGTAAATCAAGTCAATAAGTTCCTTATTAATGAAAAAGGAAAAATGAGAAAAGACTATAAGAAAAAAAATTTGTCTTAAACTAAAAAAGCATAAGCACTCTACCAAGAAGCATCACATAGAAAAACCTATCATAACTCTTTTTTACCATCTCCTTCATTTTCTTATCCCAAACCTCCTCTTCTTAACCACAACTATTGCGACCACCACCGCCATAATCCTTCATTATCATCATCATCTATGGATCCTTCCACACCCCCCCTAAAAAAAAAAAAAAATCACACTAAGTCGACCTCTATCTACCCAATCTCCAAAAACATAGATAAAATTTTCTCTTTTAAACTTTCTACATTGCAAATTCATTGTCAAGAAACTAAACCCAAATCATAAAATCAGTTTAGTTTCTCATAAATCCATCAATCAAACCAAAAAAATCCATAAACTATCATTCCAACAAAATCTCCATCATCATACTCCACTTGCTTGTTTAAATTCCCTAATCAACCATGGTACGTTCTTTAGGTCCCAAGAAGTTCTACGTCAACTACCTCCTTTATATTTACATCTGCACCAATATTAAGCTTAACCAAGATCACTTGCACCTATCTTTGCTTGCATAAACCCATTGCTCTCCTAGGCTCAATAGGCATTTTGGCTTAAGGGCAGAGAGAAAAACATAAAGTAGGCGATGACAAAATCAACTTGGGACTTGAGACGAGATTGCCATCATCATTGTTAGCCAAAAATAGGCCATTTTGATTCTACCGCCCTTAATCCCATTATTTTTTTTCTTTATTTCATTTATGTTGTGTGTGTGTGGGGGGGTAAAGGAGATGAAGTGGTGGTGATGATTTGTTGTTAATGGATTGATTAGAGAGGTTGAAGAAGAAGAAGGTGTGACTTTTAGGTTGTTGATGGATGATAATAATTTGTGTCATGAGATAAAAAGAGTTGGATTATGAGATAGTTTTTGTCAGTATTTTCAAAATAAGACCATACCAGATCAGTCGGTCGATTTAGCAGAATTGCAAATCAATTAGTGATCTAATTTCAATTCAATATTAAAAATCGATCCAAATTGCAAAAATTGATCAAATCTGGAAAAATCATCCAAAATCGAAAATCGAATCAAACCGAATTAATTTAAAATACGTCATTTTGCAACAAATTTAAATTTTTTAAAAAATTATATTATTTTATTTAAATTTTAAAAATAATTTTTGTTACTTGATCATATTACATATTTTTCTAATTTTTAATATTTTTAAAATAAAAAAATTATCTTATTAAACTGGATAAATCAAATTGATTGAATAAAAAGTTGACTAACTGGATTCAATCTCCGAAATGATTTTAAAAATGTTGATTTTTGTTTGGATATAGGTTCGTTGTTCGCTGGTTAGAATTTTGTAGGATTGATGAGATAATGGAAAGGGGGAAAAAAATTTAGGGTTCAAAATTATTATGCCATGTCATATTTACAGTTCATTTTTTTCTTTTCTATTTTTTTAAAAATAAAATATTAAAAATGCCATGCCATCACTTTTGTCGAACAACTATTAAAAATTTTGCCAAAGATTAATATTGATTACATTAATTAGTTATAATTAATTTATTGATACAAATTAAAATTTAAGTTAAAATTAAAAATTACCCTAAAATTTAAGATTTTGCAGGTAATTAGACCTAATATTGAAACAACTAAATAGAGAGAAAAAAAATAGTAAATAAAAGGAAAAAATTATAAATATTACAGATTTTCTATTTTTTGCTATCAAAATGTTTTTGTTATTATCAAATTTATTACATTACTTTTAATTACAATTTTTTCTACATAATATTTGCTTACTCTAAAAATTTATAATTTATTTTTAAAATAATGATTAATTATAAAATAATTATAGATTAAATTATTATATACATATAATATTTAAATTTAAATTAATTAATTAATTAAAAAACGAATTTATTATATTAAAAATTAAAATTAAAATATTGTTATTCCAATGTAAGGACTAACAATATAAGTAGTGTAATTTGGGGGGGCTTGGGTCGTTGATTCTCTGAGTTGTCGTTGTTGGAGCACGTCTCCGCAAAAAATTTAATATTGGTTTTGGGTCGTCAAGACACTGCCACTCACAAACTCGGCTTTTGTTTCTCTTGCAGAAGCCAAAGGCCCACTGCTACCCACCCAACCATCCGTTCTATTTCAGCTTTCTCCTTCCGAGCTTGTCGGCAACTTCACTGATTGTCCTGTTTGGTTGCCTAGAAATTCTAGGAATGGTTGCTCAATTTTCTGGTTTGCTGCCCAATCCTCACGTTTGGTATAAGCTCGCTTTGTTTCTGCATTTGCGCTGTCTTTCTGCAGTTGGTTACTTGAGATTCTAAATCTTATTTGCTTTAGTTTTCTAAGCAGCCAAACAGGGTCTGAGTGAATAGAGTTGTTGAAGAAATGGCCTCTGCGTTAACTAAAATATCTCCATCATCATTTTCTCTTGAAAGAAGATTTCGATTGCGAATTATTCCTCAATTCCATCGATTTTCATCTATAGATACTGCAATCTGCAGCTACCGATGCCCTAAAACTGCTAATTTGGTGGTTGCAAAGCCTAGTAAAAGTAGAATTGGAGAATTTAGGGTGTTCAACTCGGTAGAATTGGACCAGTACATAACAAGTGATGATGAGGATGAGATAAGTGAAGGTTTTTTTGAGGCGATTGAGGAACTAGAGAGAATGACTAGAGAGCCCTTAGATATTCTTGAGAAAATGAATGATAGGCTCTCTGCCAGAGAGTTACAACTAGTGCTGGTTTACTTCTCTCAAGAGGAGAGAGATTCATGGTGTGCGCTCGAGGTGTTCGAGTGGCTGAGAAAAGAGAACCGGGTCGATAAGGAGACCATGGAGCTTATGGTTTCAATTATGTGTAGCTGGATAAAGAAGTTGATTGAAGGGGAACATGATGTTGGGGATGTGGTTGATCTATTAGTGGATATGGATTGTGTAGGGTTGAAGCCCAGATTTAGTATGATCGAAAAGGTGATATCTTTGTATTGGGAAATGGGGGAGAAGGAGAGAGCTGTTTCATTTGTGAAAGAGGTTTTGAGACGGGAGATTGCCTATTCGGAGAATGATGGAGAAGGACAGAAGGGAGGCCCTACTGGGTATCTTGCATGGAAGATGATGGTGAGTATCTTGTTCTATTTGTTTAATTCTTACCATATTAATCAAGTCATCCTAGTTTGGCAGTTGGGTGATTGCTTTTGTTGTTTTTCTTCATGTTTTGGACTTCGTAATCTATAACTTGCTAGGATTTATGGCTTGGAGCATTTTCTGTCTCTTTATGGCATTGCATTGCTATATTACATCGTGGAACTTGCGTGTGCTTTGTTTATTTTGATGTGCTATGTACAATGATCGAAATCTGTTATCATCTTCTTATTAATATTGCATAAACTGTGGAACAAATATGATATTTATTCTCAGTCGTGTGGAACTGTTTACAAGTTGTTTGCCTTTGTAGTTTTGTATCAAATTTTTTGTCTTCATTTGATGGTTTGTAATGTTAAAAATCAGTTTCTATTCTCTGATCAGTTGTGCTGTTCTGAGTACAATATGAATTGCTAGTGAAATCATTCAGCATTGAATCTGTAGAATGCCTCCTGCATATGTTATTACTGTTCACTGTACTTCTTTATTTCCTTTTGCTTATTGTTGAAGAAAAATATTCATTGAGGTGATTCCAACTGGCTATTATATTGAGCTGTACATGAGTTAAACTCAATGGTTTTCTCTGTAATTCTTTTTTTGGTATCAACTGCAAAGTCAAAGTTCATGAGCTTATTGTCTGTGGTGTGAGAATTGAATTTAGACTATGTTTGTCTGGAAGGAAAGAAAAAGGTGGGAAATGTCTCTTGAGTTGATGCAAGTTAAGATACATTTTCTTCCCTTTATGCATTTTGCCAAAATAAAATACCAAGTTCATCCTCTTCCTCCTTTCCTTCCTCCCAACCAAACATAGCCTAAAGCAAATTTGGATGCAAACTGTAGTTATTGATCATTTCAAGGTTTTCCTTACGCCTGTTATACGTATTTTTAGTAAAGCAGGAATTTCTTATGTGATGTTGGTGACAATTTGAATATTTGTGTCAGGTTGATGGGAACTATAGGGATGCAGTCAATTTTGTTATCCATCTGAGAGAATCTGGGTTGAAGCCAGAGGTCTACTCCTACCTAATTGCAATGACAGCTGTAGTGAAAGAGTTAAATGAATTTACAAAAGCTTTACGCAAGTTGAAAGGGTTTGCAAAGTCTGGTTTGATCGCTGAACTTGCTGCTGAAAATGTAAGTTTTATTGAGAAATACCAGTCAGATCTTCTGGCTGATGGAGTATTGCTGTCCAGTTGGGTGATTCAGGAGGGAAGCCCTTCACTTTGTGGTGTAGTTCATGAACGGCTTCTTGCTATGTATATTTGTGCTGGTCGTGGACTAGATGCTGAAAGACAGTTGTGGGAAATGAAGCTTGTAGGTAAGGAGGCTGATAGGGACCTTTATGATATTGTTTTAGCCATATGTGC